>PVKN010000877.1:0-61707 GCA_004027915.1 Capromys pilorides
TCAGACTCGTAGTGATCCTCCTGTCTTAGCCTCCCCAGTGCTGGCATTACAGGCATGTACCACCATGTCTGGTTTCAGTGGCAGGCCTGGTGTGGTTCTGGTAAGGCATACAGTACCAGGGATTGAACCCAAGCCCTTGCTCTGACCAGGCAGGCACTTGGACCGCTGAGCTATCTCCCTAGCCTCTCCCTTCCATCTTTAATCTATAAAATCAGCAAGATGTTTCAAAAGAAACTTGAGACACTTTGCATTTAACAGCTACCCAATCATAAAACGACTCTTCTCCTCACCCCACCAGCCTGTCCTAATGCGCCTTCTCCGGTTTTACGATCTACACCCGGAGGCACTGATTACCTGACTGCATTTATTGCTGAATGAGTAAGCAAAACTGGAAGTCAGGATGCCGGGGCTGAGCTGTGGAAAGGTACAGGCAGAGTGCGACATCTGAGCACGGCTGCTCCACCAGCCTCGCTGCGCAGAATGCCTGGCTGACAGGAACCAGTACAGGCGCCCTATTCACAGAGGGTCACACATAAAGTAAATCTAAGCCAGGTCCAAGAAATACACTACCTTCACTATGCTTTTCAAAGAGCTTTCTCGATAACTTGACATGGAAAAAGGTTTGTGAGAAACAACACAATCGTTATAGGATTATTGATTTATTTATTTATTTTTGGCTGGCTCAGGATGCTTCACCCGCAGGTCTCATGCTCCCCAGCGCCTAAGTGACTTTGCCGAATCATGCCCTTTAATCAACTGGACTACCTGGCAAGCCCTCCCCCCACAATCATTATAATGCGACATTCTTACATAGCTTTGGCAATTCCCTGTAGGGCTATAAGTACATTGACTGGAATGTTTATATTTTACCCTATATCATAGATCATCTTTCTAGTTTTCTCGTCTTAGAGCGCTTTGTTATTTTTAGGAAAGATTACAGAACAATCAAGTAGACACAAATGACATGTGATTATTAGCTTGACACTTGATTGAGGCAAACAGCTTGAAGTGGAAATATTCTCATGTGGTACCAGCGGCTAATCATAGCTACTGAGGACTTAACCATTAACCACATGCCAGGTACTCTACTGAGCACTGTAATATAGAATCTTAGATATTCACAAAATACTGCCAGGTTGCTAGTTTTTATCACCGCTTTACATTTAAGGAAACTAGCAGGAGTGATTAAATAATTCATGCATTCAATAAATATTTATGAAACATTTACCATCTGCAGGAAAGGAGGAGAACGGAGGAGGATGCTTATTACTGATGAATAAGCAAGCCTATAATTTAATGGGATTATTAATATCTTTTTCCTCCCCTTTTCAGTTATGTCCTGAATGAGAAATAAAGCAGCAAACATTGAAGCAAAGATCAGAATGTCAGTGAGGAGAATAAGAAATTCCACTGGATTTTCTACCCCTGGTCACTGGCCCTGCTGAACATTTGGAAGCCTTCCTTCCTTCCTTCCTTCCTTCCTTCCTTCCTTCCTTCCTTCCTTCCTTCCTTCTGAGGCAGAAGGTAGTAGGTAGGGTAAAGAACCAGAGAGCCAGGGGCGGCAGCACAAGAGTCTGCAGACATAGATGAAGGCATATTGGCCATGGCCAAAGGAATGTGAAACACTTTGGATGTTCAATTAAGCACCTAAGAAAGACATTAAAATATAGCCGGATAATTAACATCATACCACTGCTCCTGTAGCCTCAGCCAACAGTCATGATTAACACTCCTGCCAGATTCGAATTTTCAAAGAGCTCTAAGTTTCCTTTGCAACCCGGCGCTAATTCTTCTTCTACAGTCTAATTCCCTCTAAGCAACCCTCGCAGCATTTGGGGGATATTTTTAGTTTCATGATTGAGTGGTGCCCAAAATGTCTTGCAGTGTATCCTGGAACCTGCATCGAGTCATTTTCATTTAATAGACTGGCCTTCGAGTAGCTGCTTCATTTATTCATGTCTTTCCTTTTTAAACTTTAATTTAGCAAAGCATACTAGATGTCACAGCATATTACGCTTCTCCATCTGTGATTTGGCTGGTCTGCCTCGGCTAATAACATGGTCTCATCCATCAACATCACTGTAAATCCCACATCTCTGGGCTTGAGGCCATTGCTGCTCATTCTCTGACTTTACGTGCAAATGTTTCTTCCAGGCAATTGGGCAGTCCTCCAGGGAATTCTAATTGTACATATCCGAAACTCTTTTCCCAGAGGGATACAGTTCTAAAATAGCTGTAAGGCATAAGAGGGGTCGTTACTTTTTAAGAACAATTCCAGAACCAGAACAATTCCAGAACTAATCAGGTAAACTCAAATAATGTGTCATTATTATCTCACCAGGAGGTTGAAGCAACTTTCCAAGGAGGGGGTGATATACAAGGACAGCTTAGGAGAGCTGCAAGACATGATGGAGATGTAGGTATTTGAGGACTAAGCAGGATTTAAATGCTGAAAAGCACTTGGGACCAGCTCTGGAGAGGATCTTTTATGTCAGGACATAGACTAATCAACAAACCACAATTTCATTTGCAGCCTTATCAGACATGAAAGGGGGTTTAAGGAAAATAAAATCAAGTCTAACTTTTTAAAACGAAAAAACTAAAACCCAAGTTATATGTATGGGTTTTTAATCTACTAATAATTTGTATTTCTTCTACTTCCAAAAAGCTTCAGAAGTAATTTCCAGTTTTCACAACCTATTGCTTTGGGTATTATACAACCAGCCTGAAAGATACTTCCAAGACTTCCTGAAGCGCTGAGCTTGGCCGTTGGAGATACCAGCTATCTGACTGATTCAGGGCTTTTAATATGCTGTACAATTTTGTCTCGACATTTGCTGCAAAGCAGAGATCGCCTTTGAAGTGTACCCCAGAGAGGCTCAACTCACAGTGAGTCACACAGCTGCCCTGAGGCTGGAGGCTGGCAATTACTAGAAGCTCTTCAAGAGCTGCTCTGAGTGAGCCACCCACCCTACCCTGTCTCCTTCCCCCAAGAATCCCAGCCTTCCTTCCCGCGTCAAGAATGACTCATCGCCTTTCCTGTCGAGTCATTCTTCTTTCCTGTGGCTTTTTTCTTCTCTGTTGATTCTCTGCAGCATTGATTGTGACAGTCTTTGTCATACTTTTATACACTCTCTGCTCTTTGCTTTAATGAGGAATAATATACATGCAATAAAATCAGCAAAGTATAAGTGTATATATAACTTGATATATTTTCACAGAGACGTAAGCGTTACTCTGGTCAATATTTCTCATAACCCTAGTCAGTTCCCTTCCCAGCCCCCTTTCCAGTTGATCTTCAACCCCAAGGCAGCCACTTACTGTCCTAGTTTTTTCCAGTGACCTTGTATTTATTTTGACCACCACTGACTGCATATGAATGGACTCTTTGTATTGGGAGTGGGGTCACACGGCCTATGTGCTCCTTTGTGTCTGACTTCTCATTCAGCATAACGTTTCTGAGATCTAACCATGCTGTTGCAGGTCACCAGTTGTTGGTTCTTTGCTATTTCTAGGTAGTAGCATGCAGAAATAACTACCATCTATTGTTGTCTTATTGATGGGTAGCTGTGCACTGCCAATTTTCAGTCTGAATGTTCTATGTAAGCCATGCTGTAGATATATCTATCTCTTTTGAATAATGCATTGCATAAAATTATAAAATTGCTGAATATATATATATATATATATATATATATATATATATATAATTTGCCATTTTTCCTAAGTGGTTTGCTAATATGTACTCACACCACAAAAATACAAGTCTCATAATTGCTTGTAATTTTTGACAAACTGTGTGTAGTCAGCCTTTCAAACTTTAGTCATTCTAAAAGTGTTAGAGGGGCCTGGTTATAGTTTGCACTGATATTAACCTGATTTTAAGTGATTAACACCTTTTAATATACTTAAGACTTCGAACATGTCCATCTGTTGAGCATTTTTCCAAGAGTTTTGGCTACTTTTATGTTGGCTTGTTTATCTTTTGATTCATGAAATTCTTTTTGTCCTCTCGGTACAAGTTCCTTGTCAAATGAATACACCTTGATATTTTCTGTCAGTTATAGCTTTCTGTCTTGACCAATTTTTGACCATCTTAGCAAAATCTTTTCACAGGCAGAGATTTTAGTGAACATCATCAAATTTTTCTTTTATGGCTTCTTTTATAGTTTCTAAGAAATCTTTGCTTCCCAAAGATCAAGAAAATACTCTGCTAAGTACTCTTTTAAAGATTTTATTATTTAAATTTTTGCTGTTAGGTCCAAGATCCAAGTTAAATTAATTTTCACATATAGACCAAGGTAACTCATAGTATGATTCAGTTTCGGAGCCATTTTTTGGGGAACTTTAATTTGTCCATTTAATTTCAGTCTTGAGAAAACACAGCTGACAATATAGCCAACTTCAAAAGTTGGTAAGGAAGCCCCACGACTATTTTCTTCTCATGCAAAACTTCTTCATTTTCTGACTGTCCTAAGTCCTTTGCATTTCAATATGCATTTGTGATTCAGCTGATCAATTTCTACAAAAACTGGGATTTTAATTGAAGTAGCAGTGCATCTATAAATCAATTAGATAAGAATTGACATCTTAAAACTTTAAGTTTTCCAGCCAATGATTATGATATATTTCTCCATTTATAACGTTTTTCTGGCATCTCTGCAATATGTTTCTGCTTTTCAGCACAGAGGTCCTGTACATCATTCAATAAATTTATTGGAAGATATGAGGGGAAATTTTTTGATGCTATCATAGATAGCATTTTTAAAGTTTCATTTCCAAGTGTTTATTGCTACTATGTAGAAATAACAGCCAATTTTAAAATACTGACTAATATCCATCAACATATTGCTAAATTTACCTGTTTCTTGAAGTGATTGATTTATAGGCTGTTTGGAATTTCCTAACAGAGATACTTCAATTCTGATTTGAAGAAGTTTTAATTCTTGTGTTTCAGTACTTTTGATATTTTTATTTTTGAGGAGAGCTTTTCTACTAGTAAGAGCAGCCGGCACTATGTTAAATAGAAGCAGTAGGAATAAGCAGTATTTCTTTTTCCAAATCTTAGAAGAAAGCATTTGATATTTCACCAGTAAGTATGATACTGACTACGGAGGGTTTTTTTTACTTTGTTTTTATTGTTTATTGGTACAGTTTAGATATACATAATGTTATGGTTTGTATCTCGTCTCGCAAAAACTTCGTGTAAATCATGGAGCTGTCAAGCACATGGCTTGAGGGGCGTGGCCAGAAGACCAGGGTGGGGCTCGAGGGGCGGGGCCAGAGAGGTGAGAACCACTGACATCATGCGCCTCCCTGACCCTCCCCTCTGCCTGATGGCCCCTCTTGGAGGTATGGAGCGGATCATCTTGGACACAGCAGCACCCCAGCCCCTCCTCCAGACGCTATAGAGCGGGAACAGTGTCTTGAAACCTCCAGTAACTGTGAGCTAAATAAACCTTTCCTTCTCTAAGCTTGTGTGTCAGGTATTTATCCCGCAAGGAGAGAAGAGTAACTAAAACACATAATGATCACATTCATCGTAGAGAACTTGCCCCTGTACTTGACACTTGGTCTCTGATTTCCCCGTCCCCCTCCACTCTTTTCAACCCCACTTCCCCTTCTTAATTACCAAACTTCGTTTCCATATTCTCCTTTTTCTCTTTTCTCTCTTATTCTCTCCCACCATTCTCCTTTCCTTTGGAACAATTTCTTCCTATTTCACAATACCTACTATATATTTCAGTTCATGTGTACACTTCCAGTTTCTCACACCAGAGAAACAATATTTACAATATCTATGTGGGATTTATTTCACTTAAGAGTTTGTACTCAAGTTCTAATCTTTCAGCCATAAATGGCTATAGGTTTCTCATAGATATTCCCTATGAGGTTGATGAAACTTAGTTCTTTCCCATGATTGATAAAAATTCCGGTCATGGACTGCTCTTGAATTTTATCAAATGATTTTTCTGTGTATTATGAGATCACATTTTCCCCTGTAACTTATTAATGTGATAAAAAATAGGATTGATTTGCAAGTGTTAAACCAACTTTCATACTGGGACGAACCTCATAGGACCATTATGTATAATTTTTGTACCTTATTGCTGGAATTGATCTGCTAATAATAGCTAGAGATTTTTTAGCTATATGTTTGATATTAGTCTATACATTTTTTCCTTATAATGTCTGGCAAATTTTGTTGTTAGGTTTGTGCAGCTCTCATCAAATGTTTTGGGAAATGTTCTTCCTGCTTCTGACGTGATTTATTTTTGTGGGACTGGGGAGATAGCTCAGAGGAACAAGTTTCTGCCTGGTAAGTGCAAGGTTCTGAGTTTGAGCCCTGGTTCTGAAAAAAAAAAAGTATTCATTTTGCTTTACTTTTTATAATTCATTAGTAAAAATAATGGGCCTGAAGTTCCTCTGTGAAGCTGTCAATTACATTATCTTCTTTCATAGTCATAGAACTGTTCACGTTTTCTATTTCTTCTTAAGGAAGTTTCAAAAAGTTGTTGACTCAAAGAATTTTTCCATCTTACTCTACTCAGAGTAGAGTAAGAATCTTGCACTTACCAGGCAGAAACTTGTGCCTCTGAGCTATCTCCCCAGTCCCACAAAAATAAATCACGTCAGAAGCAGGAAGAACATTTCCCAAAACGTTTGATGAGAGCTGCACAAACCTAACAACAAAATTTGACAGACATTGTAAGGAAAAATTGTATAGACTAATATCAAATATATAGTCTAATATCAAATATATACTCTACTTAGATCTAGTGACATTAGTTCATAATGCCTTCTTTTTGTCATTTAATGCCTTTAAAATCTCTAGTACTACTCTTCATTTTCATTCCTGAAATTAGTATTCTATGTTCTCTTTTTATCTAGTTTAGGGACTTACCAATTTTATTAAAATTTCTAAACATCAGCCCCTGCCTGTGTTAATTGTTTTGTGTCAGAGTCATATTCCACTTGTTTCCATTCTTTTATTATTGTATTCCTCGCGTTTCTTCTGTCATTGTTATGCGGTATATATTTCCATCTTTCCATTTCCCACTCACACATGGCTCGGGTCTTGTACCTCCTCTAGAGCCCTCCTTAGGAGGTGTTGGAGACACCCCCTAAAGCTGGTAGTGCATCCCCAGTCTCTCTCTCTGCTTTCCCAGCAGCATGAGGTGAGCTGCTCTGCTCCCTCTGTACTGCCCGCCACACCATCCTTCCTCTCCACCAGCCTATAGCAGAAGAGCCAGCTGACCAAAGTCTGGAACTTCTGATGTCGTGGGCCTAAATCACAATATCAATTTCCATCTTACAAACTGGACATTGATGATATGTCGTCACGTTGTTGGAAAGCTCCTTACACAACCTACCTGTCCATGTATGTCTGTATGCTATTATTTGAATCCTCATTCCCCACTGCCTTGAAATATCAGTGCTGTCTCTAAGTGTTACCTCCGTAGAAGTGGAACCCCAGCCTTCTACTGCTGTGAGCATGTGTGGCGCTTGTCTTGGCTTTATACCACCTGGGGCACCCTGGCCGTGCCCCTCATGTGCCAAGCTCCTGGGAGTTGCCCACACCCCTTTTCCCTGAGCGGCCTGAAATCAGAAGAGCCCTGTGCAGACTCCAGCACAAGCCCTGGTGGCTCTGACAGCAGTTACAAAGGAAGAAGAGGGGCTCACTAGCTAGCTCAGCTGCATAGTGAGCCTTCTGTTTTCAGCTTCCCAAGTGCTGGGGTTACAGGCGCATGCCGCCACACCCAGTCAGCAGATCCAGAACATCTCGTTCTTTGAGTGTTAAGAAGCACCTGTACAGACTTCTATGAATCAATATATTTTATTTCTGAAGCTGCATGTACTCACCAATGAGCACAGATTCCTTTGAGCCTCCCAAGCCTGAATTACAGGCCTTCACCACCACTCCCAGTTTCATCCAGCATCTCAGAGCGCCCCAGGTGCGGGGCCAGCAGGGCAGGCCTGAGATCCTGGCGTTAAGAGGAATTCTTCGTGGTCACACAAGAAAGAAGAACCAAGAAGTGAGAAGCTGCACACTGGAGGCAAAAGGAAGCAAGAGTAACATCATTCAGGGATGAGGGCACCCCGTGGAGATGACCAGCCTCACAGACTCCAGGAGGCTTCTCTTTCCCAACATGAGTTGCTCACTGAAGTTCCTGTGAAAATCAGAGGTGCTGGAAGAAATGGTGACGCGCTCAGCACAGCTGCTTACCAGCGATCGAGAGTCCTCAGCAAGACCTCACCACACACCTGCCACAGCACCGTGTCAAGCCCCCTGGGCAAGTGAGCACAGATGCCTCCTCACGCTGGCTTGGAGGTGCTGTGCAAAGCAGCCGTGAAGCAAACACACTGTATAAACTGCCTACCTGAAGAATAAATAAATAAGTAAATGAATACATACATACACAAATAAATAGTCCAGGAATGTAACCTGCCTTCAGGAAATGTATTGGGATGTCAATGCTCACAGAACCACAACTTTACAGAGTCAAAACCTTGTTAAAAAAGCAGATGAGCTGCTTAGGACTCTCATGTGAACCCCAGCCAGCTAGGGTGGGGACAGCTAAAGGTCAAAGGGGCCCACACCTCCACCAATCCGTACATGGTCCCTGCCACTCACAGGGGCACCCCGCGCACCTCTTCACTGACACGGTATGGACGCTGATCAGGCATTTTGATCCCCTGACTCAGTTCTTCCTTTTTCTGCACTTGGATCACAGTCCTAGCCCTGGCTTTGTGCCCCAGCCTGCTTGGAAGGACACTGAAAGCTGCCCCCTAGGTGGCCCATTCCCAGGCGTGTAGAATGTAGTGACCAGGAGGCACTGGTAGGCTTCCAGGCCTGTGCCAGCACCATCCGTGCCATGTGCCTCCATGAACGTGGCCTCCTGTTGGATGAGGGTACTGTTCATGAGCCCCCACAGTATCTCGGTATTAGCGTTCAAGGAAGATAAATAGATCACAACTGTGTTTCCCTGACTGAAGTAAGACAGCCAGTAATAACAATAGCATCAAGCAGAAGAAGAAGGACAAAGTGTGATAACTAGAAATTTGCCAACTCTATCCACAGGACCAAGATTTGTAGCTACATGAGAAGATCAGACGATTGTAAAACGAATCAGAGAATTGTACACAGTAAATAGCCACTGATAGCACAATTTTACCCTAAGTAGAGAAAATTTAAATGATAATAAGAAATAGAAAAATAAGAGAAAGGAATTAGTAAAAATCTGAAGGAGTATTACCCAAGCCTCAGTAAAGAAGGTCCCATGGGCTGCAGTCTCTCGCCAGGAGACAAAGGACACCAGAGAGCCAGACTCCCAAAGCACTTATGGAAAGTGACTGTCCTTTCAAGAACAGCCACCTTCCACTTCGTCACCGCTTCCTGCAAGCTGAAGTTGTCCATTGGAATGGCGCAGACTATATAAAATTGCCTCTGGTAAACTAGGTAAATTTTAGGTGGATACATCAGAGTAATCATTGGTGTTTTTGGTAAGTCACATAGTTATATCAGTCTTTTTTACTATGGAAAGGTTTGTTAAAGAGTGCTTTAGAGGTTCTTAATCAATTATGGTTATTCTGTTATTTCTTATGTGAAAAATAGTCTTGACTTACATTTAGTCTTCTCAATACATGCATAAAGACAAAAAAAACTATTAGACAAAAAGGCACTATTAGCTTAGCTGGGGTTTACACTAAAAGGAAGGAAAGTTGAAATATAATTCATTTTACAACATTCGAAACTGTGGGCTTGGAGCCTGCGAGTTGGTTCAACAGTCTAAAACGCTTGCTTAGGAAAGCTTAGGCAGCTGCAGGGACCACAGTTTGATCCCCCCAGCACCACATGGTGCACCAGCCCCACCCCCAGGGCAGGCTGAGTCAGTCATAATAAAAAAAAAAACCCGTGGGCTGTGTTTTGGTTGGTGTGTGGATGTCCCCCCAAAGCTGCATGCATAGGGGTTGCTGGGAGCTGGCTGAATCTAAAATGTGTGACTGATTCTTAATGAAATCCTGGGATTAAAGGTGCTGAGATTAAGGGTGGGTGAATGTTGGATGAATCCAGTGATTGGGTTAGCACCACCCTAACCCCAGGAGTCTGGACAGGATGGAATGAGGGCTGTCTCTCTAGCTCACCGCTTTCCTACTTTCAGCTCACCATGACTGTTGCCCTCTGCCAAGCCACACTACCTTGGAGCCAGCTTATGATGGACTGAAACCTCCACAGACTGTGAGCTAAATACAGCTTTATTCCTTTAACCTTGAATGTCAGGTATGTGATCCCAGCAGTGAGAGAAAAGTAACTAAGATAATCTGCTTGCTTCTTTTTTCCTTTTCTGCTGGCCTCACACAGAAGGACCAACTTCTTGCCCCGAATATCTGTGCAGCTTCTATATACATTGCCAGCTGCTTTGGTATGTTCTTGACAGTACTGAAATTCAGTTTCACAACCTCAACTAATGAATATGTCTTTGCTGCATGGAGTACCTCCCTTTCATTGAGCATGACTTCCCAGAGATACACATTACAAAATTTCCACTTACTAGAAGATGTTTTATGTTTTCAGTAATATTATTGAGGAGTTGGCATATCTCCTGCTTTCAAGTTATAGAGCCTGGAGCCACTGATCTATCTGACGCACCACTTGGGACTAATACTGACGTCCCAATCATGAGCACTTTGTGGATCTAAAGGTTCCCTGGACCATTATCCTCCATCAGTGACTGAGATGCTATCTGCATGAAATGAAACACATTATTCATGAACATGTCTATCACTGAGTTTTAAATATTTGGAAAGCATCTAGCATGCAAGCAAGATAGTCTAAACAAATAAAAGCATGTCTCATAGCTTCTAGTCTTCAGATGGATTGGTTGCAAAAAAAAAAAAAAATGTTTGCTTTCACTTATTTGGCTCCTAGAGTTCTATTTTCTGTATAAGGTAATCTTGACATTTCTGTTTCTGTTGACAATAATTCGCTGTAGAAGATATAGAAGGCGACATGAATAGGAGATGAATAGAGAGGCTTTCAAGGTGATTTTGAAGAAGGAAAAGATAAAGGAGAAGAGGAGAGAGGAGAGGAGAGAAGAAGAGAGGAAGGGAAGGGAGGGGAGAAGAACAGAGCAGAGAAGACAGGAAGGACCTGGAATAATATTATAATTTATAGAATAAGTTATTATTTATTAATTTATAAATATATATATAATTCATAAAAATAGATCAGACATATGCACAAGGGATGTGATCAAGGCAGAACTTTCCAGAATGTGGAGGCATGTTGTTACCCATGGGCTCCAGGTACAAGGGTATATGGGCCTCCTCCTGAATGCTACCATGAAAGAAAGGAAGCTGTCCCGTGCATATTCCTTGAAAATTAGGGCTCTGAGTGTTGAGTTGTGGATATCTGCATAAACGCTGCTACATCCCGCCTTAGGCCCTGATGGGTAGGGAGAGTGGCAAGTTGAAGGAGGCCACAGGCAAAGTCCAATCAGGAGTCAATGGAGAGTAAAAATGGCCCAGGGGAATGACAATGCTGGGAGTAAAATCTAGAAGAGGACTGGGAGAGTCAAGTCAGGACCCCTGGAGACTGTGTAGTAAAGGGCAATCTTCAGGAGCTCAAACATCATAGAAGAGTCGAACAAGCTGGTACCAAATGGAGAAGGTGATGGCACTGCCCAGGATCTGTAGTAGCAGCAGGAGCACTGTGAGTTTCCTCTCATGTATGGGTCCAAGGATCTTAAGTAGCAAGTTGCTGAGGGTCATGTTGTTACACTCAGTGAAGGCTCCATCCTCATCCACACTGTGATGCACTGTCACTAGTTGGAGTCTCTCTGATACCTTTAAAATAAAGGTGCCCCCCCCTAAAAAAATAAATAAAATAAAATAAAATAAAGGTGCCCAAGAAAGAGAGGCTGTTGGTCTTGAACTTGGAATAGCTCATCTCCAGTTTGCCGGTCTTGGTATTGAGTCTGGGTATACAGTGGCGAGGGCAGGGAATAATACGCAGGAGCTGAGGCAGTGAGTAGAGGAAGTTCAACACCTGTGGCATGAAGAAGAGTAGCATGGTCTTGCTGAAGTGCCTCAAGGTGCCTACATGGGAGAGGTCATGCAGCAAAGTAACAGAAGGTGTCGCCCACAAACACCTGAGATGGGTACCCAGTTATGGGAGAGCAATCCCAACGCAGTGAAAAAAAAAAAAAGGTATCATGAAATAGAGGGAAAAGACATGATCATCTTGACAATCACCTTCCATCTCCACCAGGTTGAAGACAATAATGGAAGCAGAGATGACCAGTGACTGGCCAGCCTCTAGGCCATTAATTCCTGCTAGGATACTGATGGCATTGGTGAGGAACACTGCCAGGAGCCCCATGTAGACATAGTACAGGATCCCCAAGTGCAGATGTAGGCCAAGAATTAGGTGGAAGGGCTTGGGTACCACAATGGTTGTGTTGCCAAAGTTGGCAAAATAAACCATAAGGAGAGGTAGCGAGGCAGCTGTGGGCAGCAGCAGCTTTTGGCGCCAGCGTAGATTCAGGACATCATCCACAAAGCCCAAGAAAATCATGCAGCAGATGGCAAGGAGGGCACCTTCAGGGCCACAAATTCGTGGTGGGGGAAGGCCTTACACTGCTCCACCACGAAGCAGTTCAAGAAAGGGAATGAGATGAAGCAGAACAGGATGATAAGGAAAACAGCACCGCTGATCACTCCTTGGGATTCTGAGATCTGCTGCAGGTTGGTTTTGTTGAGGTCCTGGCCACAGAGGTGCACAGTGATAGTGACCACAGAAGGTTGGGAGGAGGGTGAGCGTGGCCACAAATCCTAGCAGCGAGCCAATCAAATTCACCAGCAATGGAATCGGTACCTTAGGGAAGGCCCACATGGTGAGTGGCCCGAGGTTCCAGCTCCGCAGCCTACTCAGCTAACTGGCAAACTGGGAAGCAGCGCTGAGGTTTCGGCAGTAAGGAGTGGCTGAATGGCCACTACCCACAAGCGATGTCCTCTCACGTGAGGTGGAGCAAAACCCAACTCTGAGTTGAACAGCCCTTGGGATTCCCCTCAGAGGTTTTGTAAAGCAACCTGGGCTCTCTGCCTCGCAGCACCTGCCTCCAAGAGCATCTTTTGCGAGAAAACCTCGTGTTATTTTTTTCTGAAAAACTGTATCTTTTAACCAACGACCAAATTATTGGGATGTCTCCCAAGAGACTATGGAGATTACTGAGGACTCTTTATTCATGAGCAAAGGTTGGTCACCCCTCTGTCCACCAACTGCAGTCCTGTCAAATAATCTCTCCCCACTCTAACGAATTTTGTTTAGCTTAAAAGTTTTGATGACCTGTAAGTAAACCAATTCTGATATAACTTAGACCAGGTGGTAACTCAGGAAAAAGCATGTTTTCAACTCTATATCTCAAAGCTCAAGTGAAAAGAGGAACATCTGTTCACAGAATGCACACAAAAATGTAAATAAGTACACAGAACACACAAACATTTTGACAAAATCAGAGTGCGCTTACATTACTGACCAAATTGAATTGTAGTAACACAATTACAACTTTTAGAAATGTATAATTATAAATAAACTAGTCGTATTTGCTATTTTTCAATTAGCAGAGTCATCTTAACAGGAAAATTTAGAAGGAACAATATATTTTATCTATAATTAATATACATGTTTATATTGTACTGTATTAAGAAACTGGTAACTTTCAACTCAGTTAGTTACCTCTATATCAACTCTGTCTACTATTTCCACCTTAGATTTTCATTTTGTCAGTTCCTTCCATAGACTGCAGGTCAAATCTAGGCTCGTGAGTGTCAGCTTCTCCAGTTATGGCTTCATGAGACAGCCTGACAGCACATTCTGATACCCAAATAGTTCACTCAGCATTCTCTGGAAAAAGACAAGCATAACCTCTGCCCCTTTAATTAGAATTTTTTTTGCTTTACCTGATTGAATTATCATTCCAGTGTTGTACTTTCATCTTTTGTAAAATTTTAAAAATGTAATAATATATATTGACAAGTGAAGTGGGAGGCATTGAGTTCTCCTTTTGTTTCTGTAAGTGAATTTTGCTCAATGAGAAAACTATATCCTATATTTTGGATAAGGAAGCTATCACATAGCTTTCCTTATATGACCTATCTGTAAAAACAAGCATATTAATTTATCTGACTGACAATAACACCAGGGAAATTAGCCCAAAATCTGGATGGAGGCAATTAATATTATCAAACAAAGTCTATAAATCATTTAGGGTTGATATAAAGAGTCTGGGGCACAATATGTCTCTGATGGAAAAGTTGACCCAAAATGAAGAGGTCATTACAGCTTGTACTCCTTTGGAGGCCACCTATTATTTAAGGCCTGCTATTATTTAAATGGGATGCCAAAATCAAGCAACTGTCTAAACCTCATTGCTGTTATATTGTACTCCAAACTTTTATATCTGTTTGAAAAATATCAAAGCTTTTCTACACCAATTTAATTTAGGAATGTAAGACAGGTAATGAACCTTATTAGGAATCATAAGAACTTTAATCTTTTAAACTATCCCCATGACTGTAAATGTTAGGAATATAATTTTTTTTTAAATAAAGGCACATTTGTTTATCTTGAGGATGGAAACAGCCTTTTAAATTAATCACCTTGGGCTGGCCTGATAGTCCAGCAGATTAAAGCAGCTGCTCAGGCAGAGCATAGTGGCAGAGTTTCAATCCCTGATCCCACCCTCAGGGCACACAGAGACACCGACTGAGACTGGGTGTGATGGTGCGTGCCTATAATCCCACCACCTTGGAGTCTGAAAATAGGAGAATCGCAACGAGTCTGATCTATGTAGTCAGACCCTATAAACTCTGTCCTAAATACAGAAAGATATAAAAATAAACATAAATTAATAACCTTAAGAGGAAAATATAAAAGTTTCTCTTTTAGCGTCAATCGTAAAAGAGATACAAGCACTCTTTCCATTGCTTTTTTTTTTTTCATACTAGAATTTGAACTCATAACCTTGCATTTGCCAGGTCGGTGCTATACCATTGAGCTATACCCTCAGCCCTGTTTCCTGCTTTTCTGTGAGGCTCTATTTCTGGAATGACCTTTTGTATTCCTCTACATCAGCAATCCAGCACCTTGTTCCTGCAGACCTGTAGCTACCCTACCTAGAGACCAGCCACATTTGCATTTGAAAGTACCATACTTTTTTATTTTCTTTTCAATGATTAATTTCTAATTTTTAACTCAATGTATCCTCTTTTTAATAATTTTTATATTTTTGTCAAAGAATAGCCCACTGAGCCTTCCAAGTGTCTGGAGTGACTTGAATAGTGTTTTGAGTACGCTGAAGTATAATCCTATACAATCAGCATCAATGGCACCAAACGAAACCTACTGGGACTCTCCCTTGGTTGCTATTTTTACTCTATCGCTTGGGGCTGGGTGAGCTTTTAGTATAGGGAATGGGCTCCCTCACCCACATTTCCCTTCACCAAGCAACATGGGGCTCTCTCCCTGACGCCACCACCACAGTGTGCAGCCACTATGTGCACTGGCTTTCGCTCTGGCTCTGGCCACTGAATATGTTTTTGCCCAGATTTTAAACATAAACACCATTTTGAGGTGAACAAATTTACAGTGGCAGCAAAGCATACAGGAAACGCCAAGACCATGGCGTGCTGTAGTCATGACCCTCCTGCTTAGCACCAGGCCCACAGGACTATAGCTGGTGGGTGGGCGTCAACCACCATGGCTGGGCCAGACACATAGACACTCAGGTGGCTGGGAATCACAGCTGGATCCGCCTAGGATCAGAGCACTGGGCATTCCCTGAAATAGGCCTGCGCCCCTCCCTCGGTGGCACCACCAGGCTACTTAGAAATAGCCACTTGCGATTTAAAAGCATTTTTTTTCTTTTTCATCTGACTAGGTAAAGCTAGAGGGTTCAGACTCCATCTGCTGTACCTTGACTTCATCCCCTTAGCCTGTCCAGGTTCGGGACTTGATTTTGAAGTAACATCCTGAGTCAAATCTTTTGTGGTTGTAAAACCCTTTCTAACCAGAATCCAGAAAGAAAAATTAAATATAGGAATCAAACATCCCAAACCACGTCTATATGCATATACCTCTGAGACTCTTGAGATCCTATTTGTCCCATTGTCTACTACCAATAATTCTATGTATGTTTCTCTTTTGGCTTCTCTTCAAGCTTTTTTATCTCTTTGGACCTAGTGAGCCCATTTCTGGCCCTGGGGAGCTGATTTTTGGCCCTAGTGAGCTTCCACCTCCACACTTTACACCTGATGTGCCAGTACAGATGTATGCTTGTGCTGAATACTCCATCTAACCAGTTCACTTCCCTTTCATTAGGTGTGCACTTGGGACATATTCCTGCTGCCCACTTACGTCAACTGGATGTCCCTGTTGCAGGCATCAATTGTAGGGATCTTTTGGTCTCTTAGTACATCCTGGGGAGAAACAGTGACAAGAATAAGGAAAACATAAACAAGAAGACAAGAGTTGGGTCAGGTGTTAGCCCATGCCTGATTGGCAAAGGACCCCAGAACAACAGTGGGGGCATTTATGTATACCTTTGCAAAGTTAGTATCAGGAGACACTAAGTTGCCTAAGGACTAAGAGCTGAAATTGACCAGACAGGATATTTTTCTCAAGGCTGAGGTAGCTAGACGGCTTTAGGCACTCTAGTCTTGTCCTGCTCTCCTGCATAGGATCAATTTCCAAATTCACTGGCTCTCTCAGAACCTGGGTTTTAATTCAATGACTGGGAGAATGGAGGGAAATTCATGAGTACAGTGAGCTGGGCAAGATAACAGACCTGAAATCAGAGAGAGAGAGAGACAGAGACAGAGACAGACAGAGGGACAGAGAGATAGAGAGAGACAGAGAGACAATGAGACAGTAAGACAGAGAGAGACAGAGACAGAGAGATAGAGAAATCTATATAGTATCACAGATTGGGGCAGTATTTAGTGGTTTGGGGTTGGTGCTTTAGTTTTAATGTATAATGTTCAAGGCCGGGAAAGTTACAGTCTCTTTTCTCAAGGCTCATTTTCAGCTGACATTGTGGCATCTCTTGGCCTCGCTCACACATGCCACTTGGGAGCTATAGGTGGGCATCAATGATCTATGGCATTGCCTTAAAATCTACACATCAGGACCTTGGCTAGACCCATTTGCACTGCTTAAAGCCAACAGAAGGGATAAGGAAAAGTCCCAGCCAGCTCTGGACACAGTGACACATGGAGACAGAGCTAAGTGCTCTTCTTTCAAGGAGAGTAATCCAGTGGTCCTCCACAGTGACTAATGGAAAGGGTGGTCCCTTACACAGAACTGGCTGCCCTGTGACACGCTTGCTTCCATGGCTACAGACACACCACCCCAACGGCGATGCTCAGGTTCACTTTCCTACTTTCCTATTACAGTCAAAACTATGTCCTCAACTTGCCACTGACGTATACATGCAGCCAGGCATGAGCAATAGCTATTGTTCTCTGTGCTATGGGGGAGTGAACTTACTTTATTGTTAATGGACTATCAGACACAGGTGTGACACACCTGTGTCACACAGGTGTGAGTGTGACAAAGCTCAGGATACAAAAAGAAAGACATAGATAAACACTGACAATACCATGCAACAGCTAAAACAGTAACAGAAATGCATGTTTCCATAAAAGCAGAATATATATATATATATATTATATATATATATATATAATATATATATATATTATGGCTGGCTCAGCCTGCCTTGGGGTGGGGCTGGCACAGCATGTGGTGCCACCAGTGATCGAACTGTGGTCCCTATAGTTGCCTATGCTTTCCTAAGCAGGCTTTTTAGACCGCTAAGCCATCTCACCAACCCCATAAAGGCAGACTTTAAAGAGATACTATATGATAAGACTTGTGGAAGAGACCCTAACCTAAACCCTTCTCTACCTAGAGACAGTCACCACTAATGGTTAGAGTATCTCTTTCCAATTTACTTTCAATATAAATACCTCTATGTAAATACACATTGGTGTTTTTTCATTTTACTTCTTAAACTGACACGTAATAATTATACATACTTGTGGGGCATGGTGCAATATGCTGATACAAGTACATATTTGATAATGGTTAAATCAGAGGCTGTAACAAACATCACCTCAAACATTTACCATTTCTGTGTGGTGAGAACATTAAAAATTCTCTTGTCTAGCTATGTTGAGATATGTCACATATTATTGTTAACTATTATTAGTTAACCCTAACTCTGACCCTACTGTGCAACAGAATTTATTTCTCCAATTTCATTCTGGGGCCACTGGCTAACCAGTCTCAGCCACTTTTTCATCCCTGGAACAACATACCTGTCAGCCACCACTTAAAGGATGGGTTGATTTTGGCTTGTGGTTTTTAGAGGATTCAGTCCATGATCAGCTGGTTCCAAGTCAGGAAGGGCGCAGTGCAAGGGCCTGGCAGGAGAGCTGCTCACCTCATGGTGGCTGCGAGGCAGAGAGAGCAAGGAGGAGCCTGGGAAGGAGAGTCCAAGTCGCACTCTCGGTGACTCTCACTGACCAGGCCCCACCTCCTCACAGCACATGCAGCCACTGATCTTTTTAGTGGGTGAATCTTCTCTGCAGCGTAGCACCTCATGCCCTAGCCAGCTCCCATAAGCCCCACCTCAGAACCCAGGAGGCAGAGAAGTGTCCAGATCAGAACCGTAATGAAGTTGTTCCCATAATGCACAGAACTGAAACAAATTGACTTCTGGAGAGTGGAAAGCAGAACTGTGGTCAGCAGGGGCTGGGGAAGGCAGAAGGAGGCGCAGATGGGAAGAGCATGGTCAGCATATAGCAGCACCAAGTTCTGAGAGTCTGTTTTGTATGTTGCTTTAAAAAAACCCACACTATATGCCCAGAAGTATTTTGCAAGGGTACACCTCAGGCTGGTCTGCAGTGTGACTCGAAGAGCCCGCATTATGCCATCAGCATGGGCCAATGCATGTTCTGAAACAGATGTTTATGAGCATGTCAGAAATTAACCTCCATCAAGGCAAGGCAGTGTAGCACAGTATTTAAATCTACAACTTTGGAATAAGAAGATAGTTTAAATTTTTATTTTAAAGAATAAAAATACATTGGAATTTATGTATCAAAGACTTCTTCCCACCTCATAAAACTGTACATTGACCTAATATTTCTCTCTCTCTCTTTCTCTCTCTCTCCCTCTCTCTCTCTTTCTCTCTGTGTTTCTCAATATTATGTCATTAAGAGATTGAAAATTTTTCAGTATGGAGGTGAGAATCTGTGTTTTACTTATCTTAGTACCAGCTGGAGTATCTAGAATAGTTCTGCACATACAACAGACATGTAGGCAACATGTATTCCAAACACAAGCTTTCTAATTAACCAAACATACTATGGGTTCAGTCTCATAACACAGTGCAAGTTCAATAACTAATTTTGTGAGAAGCATCACGATGTGAGTGAAGGCTATGCCTGCTGTCAAGGAGCTCATGGTTTAGTGAGGAGACAGATGTGCACATGTTTATGTAAGCCTATCTGGGATACAACAAATCCTAGAATAAGAGAATTTCAAAAACAAAAATTCATTTTTCTTACACTTCAGAGTCCAACACCAAAGTGTCAGGAGGGGTGCTTTCTCCTGACCCCTCTCTCTGTCACCTTCTCCTGGGTCTGACATGATCACACTATGCAAACACCTGTCAGTGTCTCTCTGCCCAGATGTCCTCTTTAAGGACACCAGCCATGTTGAGGCAACCTTCAATGCATCATTCCAACTTACCTTTCAAGAATTCTCCAGCACAGTCACATTCTGAGATGTGTTGAGGACAGGCCTTCAGTACAGGGGTCTAGGGTGAGAATTCAGCCCATAGCAATGCTTCTAGTAGAGCTGGAGTGCCTAAGTGGCAGGAGGGGGAGAGTTTCAGCAAAGTAAAGACTTTATTGAATGAAGGACAATGTAGTTTGAAAGACACTACGCTCTGCATGATACAATAAGAGCAGCCCATGTTCTTATTTTTTTCTAATCCTTAAGAATTATTTTGTATAAAGTAAAATCCAAACTTGGCAGCACCACATGTCCTGCATTCTGAATTATTATCCTTCTCTCAGTTTAAGAGAAAAATGATCTGGTGTTTAAGGTGTCACTTCTAGGAAGAGAGCCAGTTTGCCTTTTCCTCGAGATTTATAGAACCTCTATGCTCTTTCAAAGCAAAAACCATTTGGCAGTGGCTTACTCTGATGTTAGCACTCAGATCCTTATGCTCTGCTCACCATAACTGTACCTGAAAGCAAATGCAGAGGTAGTTTCACCCAACAGTTTATTTTTAAGGCCTCCAAGATAGCACCTCTTGCCTCCCATATTAGTATGCAGAACATTGAACACAGTACTGAATTAGACCAATAGAATCAATCAGTGAGTCAATCTTTGATTTATTCAATCAATGATGTATTCAGTCAATAAGTATTTGTTAAATTAAGGAACAGTAAATCAATGCAGGATTTATTGAGCACATCATTTGCAAAGATAATGCTGAGCTCTTGAGAAATGCAAGAACTAGGTGAAAGGCA
This sequence comes from Capromys pilorides, assembly GCA_004027915.1. Classification (NCBI taxonomy): domain Eukaryota; kingdom Metazoa; phylum Chordata; class Mammalia; order Rodentia; family Capromyidae; genus Capromys; species Capromys pilorides. The sequence goes on from PVKN010000877.1 coordinate 20,608, forward strand.
TTGGTGATAAGAAATTTACAACTAAAGTGAGAGACAGAATTTCCAAACAGCAGCTAAAGAATAACTAACGTTTAATTGCATAGTAACAATGATAACCTGAGTGGAAACACTAAGCAATGACTTTATAGAAGAAGCAGTGCATAAAAAGAATCCTAGGGTATTTGGCTACATGGACAGCAACGAACAGGACAGTGTCAGTGAGGCCAGGACCGTCGCACAACAGAGCCAGAACAGAGCAAGGGGAACAAGTGGGGAAGCCACGTGACTGACTGAGCTAATGAGAGTGACTGACCAATGGTGCTGGAAATGTTGACAGATGGACATCAACTGAGAAGCTTCCATGTGAAGCAAAGAAGTAATAATATGTATGGAGCGCCTGGATCTTTTTCCAAGGAAACGATATGATGAACATATTAAAATAAAAGGAAAGAAGGGAGAATATACATGGGCAGCACAAGGAACATACAGCAAAATGGCAAGTTGTGGGTAGGGAGGCTGGGGCTTGGGTGGGATCCACAGGAGTGCAGGCAATGGACATTAGATACATTGAGGGAAAATAGGAAGGTGCCTCAGAAAGTTCTAGATTACTATATATGAGTTACTTGCAACAATGGCAATTCTGCTAACAGAGCTGAAAAGGGAGAGACCAGATCTGGCTGGAGGAAGAAGGCAATGACCATAGTCTGATGAGACTGAGGTGCACAACTCAGGGTTCTTGGAGACAATGAAGTGGAACTTGAGTAAGAAAATGAAGTTGGAGATGTAAGCCTTTCTCTCAGGTAAGAATTCAGTATGTTGCTCTTTCTTTCATGCAGCACAGGGGATCAAACCTACAGCCTTGATGCTGAGCTACACCCTCAACCGCATTTGACTATTTTTACTTTGAAATAGGTTCTGGCTAAGTCACTCAGTGGCCCAGGCTAGGCTCAACCTAATGTAACTTTTTGATGGAAGTGAGTGTCTCTGTGCATTTGAAACATAACTCATAATATTTTAGGGTCAATAGAATAGTGATGATACTTGAAGTCTTAAGAATAGAATGAACATTGTTGGTCAAATTAAAACAGAGAAGGATTAGCTCAGTAGAGCGAGGAAACAGAATAGGAACAGGAGACTTGGAGAGGGAAATGGAACAAGAACCAGAGGAGAGGAAAGTTCCACAGGAATGGCAAAAGATATGGGAGGAATGTGGGAGAGGAGAGCACAGTGATTGTGTCAGATTTAGCCCGGACTGGGCTCAAACCAATGTTACTATAGAGTCCAAGATGACTATGAGCTAAGGATAGATCACGTGATTTACAAAGCACCACTGGTGTTCTACAAAGAGCTGCCTTAGCAGAGGATCAGAAATGGAGCCTAGGTACCAAGGGTGAAAGGTCAAGAATGGGAGAGGAAGAGAGAAGAGCACGTCCTCCATCCTCCAGCACTCATCTTGACAGTCCCGTGGAGACTCAGAGCGGGAGCTCAGAGGCCCACAGCTGTGCTTTGAGGGAGTATGTCCCCCAAACACACCTGCGTTGAAACCCACTCTTTAGCGCAACAGTATTAAGAAGCAGGGTCTATAGGAGATAACCAAGTCATGAAGGTGGAGTTGAGTGGGGCAGTACCCTCATCAAAGAGGTTCAAGAGAGTTTGGATGCCTCTCACAGCATAGGAAGATGCAGCAATGGGGCCTTCTGGGAGGAGTGGGTCCTAACCAGACACAGAATCCTCTGGTATCTTGGCCTTGGACAGACAGGTGCTAAAATGATGAGGAATTGCCGAGGAGATAGCTCAGTAGAATAAGTGCTTGCCTGGTAAGCACAAGGTCCTGAGTTTAATCCCTGGTACTGGAAAAAAAAAAAATTAAAATGACGAGGAATAAATCTTTGTTGGTTACCAGACACCTATTTTAAGGAGCTTTGTTAAAGCTGAACACACTAGGGTACCCACCTTATTTCAGATCTTGTGAGAAATGGCACTCAGGACTGAGGTTCTCTGGAGAGGACACATCCCCACCTGGGCCTAGAGCACTCAGTGAATGCCCACACAGAGAGCAGCGAGAATCCAAATACATGTCAGCTCCCAGAGGACGATGGGGGAACCGAGGGCAGGAATTATGGAAATTGAACAAGCATCACTCAGTGGTTCCCAGCAGCTTGAGAACTCGGCCAATTAAATCTGATTATCTCTGCATAGCAAATCCCATCGCAAAGAAAGCAGTCAGAACAATTATCACCGTATGAGTCCATGGCTATCTGGAGGAACCAACCCATTGTTTTCTGCACCACTGTGATGCAAGAACTTGGTAATGCCTGGAGTGGCGGAGGGCTGACAGTTAGAGTCACCTTGCACAGTTTCACTGGAATTATTTAATTAAGATCAGCAAAGTGGCTTCATCACCATCTAACAGGTAGATGGAGGCTGTGGAGCCCGAGAGGTTAAGGAGGATTCTGAAGCTTTTCAGGAAAGTACGTCTTTGCTTCAGCAAAGCTTTCCCTGGGCAGTTTAGACAGGGCTGGGGAGTAGTGTCAGGCCCTCTCTTGTCCTATTTTCCTGTACAATGATTATCTCTCTTGATAAAACATGCACTGGCACCACCTCACTTCATAGTTTTTCTCTTAATCCTCACCACAGATTAAATTTAGTTGAGGCCAAAAAAACTAGCCAACAAGCAAAACCTATGCTACAAATGCAAAATATTCTACCTACAGGAAACAAGAACTACATAGGAAAAGGTCTAGAAGTGAAACTGAAATACATCAGGCATGATGGCTGGTAGAGGTAGAGAAAGAGAGAGACGGAAAGAGAGACCAGCAGACTACTAAACAGGGCTGGGGAGTAACAGACAAGAGCAGAAACAGGAGGACGAGTCCCTGTTCCCTCTCCACTTCTGCCGCCCGTTCGTCGCCCTTGCTTGCATCCCTGTCTCCTGTTCTCCCTGTTCGGTTCTCATGTTGGGCTTGTGAGTCTGGGACTCACAAGGCTATGCCTAACTCAACTGCAGCGATTCTTTAATTGAGAAGAATTCTTCAAACTTCAGACAACACCTAAGTCACAAGAAAACTGCGTGAAGAAGCGTTCCTCGGTGAGTGACAAAAATTGGTACGAATCTTAAAAGAGTCTAAACCTTACAGCTTTCCTAGACAGCAGAGAAGAAGTCAGAAATTTCATCATATATGTAGCCATTTAGTTCTAGCTGGGCTTTCTATCCCCAGTCAGTCCAGAGCACCCATTTCAAGTGCGGGCTTGGTCCTGGAAACTGCCCGCCCTCCCACACGCTTTACGAGTACCGCGCCGCAACTAGAAAACTTTGACTTTCAAGCACACGCACAGCCTTGCCACGGAATGCTGGATTCTGACCCCACTGAAAGCTTGAGGCAGTCACTACAGGCTTGTTTAGTTTAAATCAATGTCACAGGAGCAACTCAGGCCAGGAATGCCACACATTTAAAACCACAGCTTGTCCTGATCTCATAATGTAAATGACTTACACCTTTTCATCCCAGAGACAGGGAGAAGGAGAAGTGTATGAGTCAGCAGTTTTCTTTGCAAACTGGGCTGGGGACAAAAAGCATCCGCACAGCAGGAACAAGGAAGGAAGGTATAGATTCTTTCCTATGGTGCCTACTTACAAGCCACAGACTGGCCACGTGGGCATGGTGTTTCCTTTCAAGCGACCAGGCCACACTCCAGGAATAGATGTCTCAATTAGCTAGTGGGTTGAAGGAGGCAGCTCAGCTCTTCCCTTTTGATGCTCCCGGTGGCATTAGAACAAAGGTGCTTTCTCTCCCACCCCCAGCCCCACCCCAGGAATTCCACATGTGACTTTGCTCTGGGCAAATCTTTACCAACTGTAGACCTAGGATCTCCTCACCCACCAGGCCAAGTCAGCACGGATGCACCCAGAGGGACTAAAAATGTCCAGCAAGCCTAGGGAGAGGAAGTATTTATTATGGATGTTTGTGTCTGGCTGTCTTGCCTGTTAGAACCTTCCTCAGCGGCTACAGTGTTTTAAGGTTTTCTGAGATCCTGAATCTAAATTTATTTAGGGTCCTCTCAGCATTGCTGAGGGGGCCTGGAGCAGATCTCCTGTGTGTGAGCTAGGCGAGGCGAGGCGAGGCGTCTAGCCTAGCCTAATAGGAGTCCAGGGACACAGAGCCTTTCCAGCATGGAAATGTTATAATGGGCTCCAATGGGAAAGCCACCTGGTGCCATTCCCAGCATCCTCTTCGAGACGCCTTTGCCACTGACAGGCAGAGAGACTTGTCACAGAGTCACTCAACGGATTTTACAGGAAACAGCTATTCAGGGGTGTTTTTCCTGACTCGCACAACAAATACATTTCCTGTTTTCCCAGGATGATGGACACTTCTGGGAGGAGGCGAAGAAGGCCAAGGAGCTGTAGTCTCACCCTGTGTGATTCTGTGTGCTAATGGGACGCACATGTAGAGAGGCCATCCTGAAACACGGGGAGCAGTCAAGGGGCCCAGGAGCCCTGTGCGTGGGCTTCCAGCTGGATCGATGGGGATTTGATGTTCATGTGATGTGTTGTCTCCCTCCTAGTTCTCAAAATGAATTATTTATGATCAAGACTTGGAATGTGCAGAAAAGCACAATAGACAGCTGAACACCACTTCTGCCCAGAGACCACACCTCACTTGATGGGAATCATCTTACTTCTGTGCCTTTGTGTGAATCCTGCATGCACAGCCTGGCACCTTCAGCCTTAAAACTGGAGCAACCAGGAGACACCTCGTTGTTCTCATACCACACGATGGAGTCCTGAGTCACTGAGAACTAGGGCCTGGGGAGCTCAGAACAACCAGCCTTGTGGTCTTCTCCCCAATGGTCTCCTCCTATTATTCAAATGGGTGCATACTAGAGACTGCTGCCAGCCGAGCATAGGGTCACTACCTACAGACATCTTTACACTGCTCTGAAAGGGGCAGGCCGCTCTCTTTACACATAAAGATCCTAGCCCTGCATGAGACACATAAAATCCACAGACGCTATGTACAAAGATGACTGAGATTACGGCTTAACAGTTTCTTGAAGACTTAAATTCTCTGTAAATAACAACCTGGGGAAAGAGTGACTTTATATAGAAATGAACTACTTTGATGTGGAGGCGGGTTCACTCCCAAGCCTGGCTCCTCTGAACCAAGGCAGAGCAAAAGCCAGCGTTAGCAGCGCTTCCCTTCCTGCTGCTCCCTGCCGCCACCTTGTCCTTCTGTGGTTCCTTGGTGCCTGCTACCAGCATTCGGTATCCAGGATTCTGCAGGCTGGCTCTGGAATGCAGCAATGGCCGCTCTGAAATTGCAGTTTATTAACAGAGATTGACTTTGGCTCAAAGAAAGGGACAAATTGCAGGGGGTTTTACTGCCAGCGTGCATCACGCCATATCTTGTTCCAGTAATAATAACGAAGACAAGGATGGCTGCTCCTGGACGTACTCCTGCTTGTCCTTTTCTTCAAAGCCTGGGATTGTGAGAGTGGACCAAAGGCTCCAAGGTGGCAAGGCCTGGATAATAGTTGCAAGCCCACCTCTCCCCTTTTTGGCTTTGGGTTCCAACGAGCTTAAATTTTATGATCAATAAGGAGCCCTAGACCAGACATGTGGGTGCATGCATGTAACGCAGGCTCTCAGGAGGAATGCAGGTGCTCAGGTGACTGAGACAGGAGAATCCTTGCAAGTTCAAGACCAGCTTGAGCTACAAAGCAAGCTCAAGGCCATCCCAAAATACCTTGCAAGACCCTGCCTCAAAAAGACAAAAAATAAAAAATAAGGACCCCTTCGTATTCAGTATTTACAAGCAGAGCTGATGGAGTTGGCTTTGATCTTAGTAAGACTGGATCTAAACAGCATGCAGCCAAGTGAAGCCGCGTAGTTTGATTAGCCCCTGAGCTGACTGCCCAGGTTTGTAGGAAACTGGACAGTCACAGACCACCCACCCCCATGGTCCTGCAGCTCGGCGCCTGAGCAGGTCTACCAGTTGCCCATGCAGATGGTGCCTGCCTGCACTCAGCTGAATCTGGAAATGCCAGCAGGGGATTCTAATCTCCAGCAAATATGCTATTTTCAACAACTACTTCCACAAAGAATGGAGTCCTCCCCACTTAGGTCTAATGGGATTTCCTGTCTTTCCTAACCACTGCTTTGAAAGAGAGCCCTCTTTCAAAGTAAGCGCTCATAGGTTTAATTTCCTATACTGGTATTAATTTGATCACCTAGCAATTTTCAAAATGATGCCCAGATGCCTTTTAGAACCTTTTGAATATGTATGATTTGAAAATTAATTATGTTAATCCAGGCCAATGGGTCACTTCCCCACATTCGATTAACAACAAGGGGTCCTAATGGGAGATGGGTTATTAGATGAGCTCTTTGTGGAGGACTAAGGAAGGAGGCAGAGCCTGGCAGGTGCGTAGCATGATCTGGGGAAGGCAGCTCAGAGCCCGAGAGCTTTCGCAGATGTGCACGAGAGCAGCTTTCTGTAGAGGCTCATTGAGTTGTCTCACGCAGCCCTGCGAAAATTTCTTTGTTCTAAACATGACAAACTGTAGCCTCAGCTCTAAACACAGGTCACCTCCTACATCCAAGGCCTCTGGCCCACAGAGGAGTGCCCTGCCGTGGGGCTCACGTTTGTCTGTCATACTTCCGACCATCTTAAGTGGAGGTAATGAAACATCTCCCGTGACAGGTTGCTGTTCTCAGGCGATCAATAGCTCGGGGCAGAATTAGGCTAATGGACTTGAACGAATCAATGACCTCGGTCATCCTGCACCACAGCCTTCCTGAGCTTGTGCATTTCCTCCCTGGAAACTTTGTAGGCAGGCACCATTGAGAGCCTTCTCAGGCCCAGCCATGCACTTCACCGGTGGTCCCCAAGATGTTCCATAAGGAAGATATCAGGATGCCCAGTGGCTCACGGCAGCAGAGTCACACCTGCCCTGTCACACAGACAGTGCCTTGAATGACTGCTTCCTTGAAGGCAGAGGTCACCTGAACACCTAAACCTATGGCATAGTGAGCTCGTGACAGGTGTGCAGGCCATGCTGCAGAAATCCCTAGCCTTGCCTGGGTGCTGAGATGACTCATGTTGCCTAGGAGCCTTGAGCAGGCAGAAGCTAGGGGATGTGCAGGCAGTGTGGTCCTTGGTCAGCACAGGAACCCTAGTCAACAAGTTTCAGATGGAAGGAGGATGGGGTATGAAGCCGGGACATAGGGCACCCAAAGCTCTCAGTCTCTCAGTTGGCTGGGCTATTTGATCAACTGAGAACTGATGGCAAATTCACGGACTAGAACTTGCATTCTTTCCTTCATAAACTTTATTTTTAGAGCAGTTTTAGGTTCACAGCAAAATTGGACCAAAGCTACAAAGCAGTGCCCCCTTGGGGCTCCTGCCCCTTCGCCATGCAGCGCCTCACACCAGCGTGGCCTTTTGGCTGCAACAGACGGCACTGTGCTGACACCAGAGGGACAGTCACATCCACAGTGCACAGTGGGGCTCACATTCTGCACTATGCACCCAGCACTGTGAGCTGTGTCTGTCACTTCAGCTTCACCACACGGAGCAGTTTCACCGCCCTACACGTCCGTGTTCTACCCCTCGTCTCTTCCTCCCCTAGCAGGCATTGGTCTCTCCCCATCTCCCTACTTTGCCATTTGCAGAACCTCCTGCAGGTGGATCTCCAGCTCTTAGCCTCTTCCAACTGACCTCCTTTACTGTGGTTTCCTCCCAGGCCTGCCCATTCATTTCAATGTGGCACTGAATAGCGTTCTGTTGTCCACATGGACCACAGTGCGTTGCTTCACTTATCCAAGGTCACCTGGGCTGCTTCTGAGCTCAGGCAGCTATGAGCAAAGCTGCCGCAGACATCCCGGTGTGGGTCTCTGTGCAGACTCTTGGGAATGGCTTTGTTTATCTCCTACCTGGGCTCTCTCTTCACAAAGACTCGGACCTCCTCCAATGTCGCTTTCCCTGGGGAATCCAGTGAATTACAGTTTCTCCTTCTTCTGAGTCAATGGCACTTTGGAATCAATAGCTGCCAAGGGTTAGAAGTCAGCTTTCAACCATGCATGCCAGATCCTTCATTTTACATCAGTGCAAAGGACGAGCAGGCTCTGGGGCTAGAACTCGCTCCCTAGCACCGTGCAGCCAGGCAGCCTTAAAGAGCGACTGCAGAGTCTTCCTTCTTGGGCAAAGCTACGTATGTTTGCTGGTGCAAGTGTGAACAACAGAGCTGGTGGAGCCGGGCCCAGGAGTCCTCTCCTGACCATGGGAATGCTTAAGGTAGCATGTCCCCAAATGCTACTGTCATGTTTTATTTTGTTCATTTTGAGGCAGATAGGGCAAAGACTTTCATCTTCATTTTGCAACCTTGGAATCTGAAAGAGACACAGTGGAATGAAGACCAGGCTCTGTCCCTGGCACAGTGAGTGGGGTGAACCAATTCTGTCTTAGTTACTCTTCTCTCATTGCTGGGACAAATGCCCAACATGAAAAATGAAGGAAGGAAAGGTTTATTTAGCTCACAGTTGCTGGAGGTTTCAGTCCATATTCGGCTGGTCCAAGGCTGAGTGGAACAGGGCAGAGGGCATCCAGTTCATGGTGGCAGAACAGAAACAATCGCGACAGAGGCAACTGACCAACCAGGGCAGCATAGAGCAACAGCGTGAGTCTATCTCTGTCTCTCTTTATATTACATTCAGGCTCTCTGCCTCAGCCTATCCACCTTAGGCCACACACATAATCCCAGCAGTACTAAAACACATAATCCCAGTGGATCATGAGTTAGTCTCAAACTCTAGAAGACCCCACCCCATGATTAGATGAGGCTTTGCGGGGACAACTAGACCTAAGCCATAACATATTCCTTCTGGTAGATGGGAAGGAAATCCCTGCTTCCTGTATATCTCTGAGCTGGAGGCAGACATTGCCATGAGGGAGCCACAACAAGGCCCCCACATTTCTCAATCTGCCTGGCTGAGTGGAGAATTATGTTGTGTATTATGGCACCCAAGAACCCAGTTTGTGATATCGAAGTCATTTGATTATAGGTCTTCTTAATTAGAACGTAAGCTTTGAAACCACACAATAGTTTCCCTAGTCCATTTTCTGTTGCTATGACAGAATAGCTGAGAGTGGGTAATGTAAAAGAAAAAAAGGTTTATTTTGGGTCACAGTTCTAGAGGCTGGGAAAATGCTGGCATGTGATTGGCTTCTGGTGAGGCCCATGTGTGCCCTATGCATGACAGACAAGCAGAAAAGGAGGCAGGTATGTGATGACCAGAGGCAAGGGACATGAGCTAACCTACTTCATAGCAACCATCTGGTAGTAAGTAGCATACAAATTCTCCCCTGAGCTACATTAATTGCCCCAGAAGGAAGGATCCCTTCTGATCAAATTATATAGTGCTCTCAATAGCACTACACTGGCAATTAAAGTGCGGGATGAGTTTTGGCAGGAAAAACCACTATAGAAATGGCTTTTCTAAAAAGACCTGACTGCTAGAGAATTAGAATAGAAATGTGATGATCTTACAACTTTGGATCCACTGGCTCGGGCTTTTTTTTAAAGTTTATTGGTACAATTTAGGCATACATAATGGGCACATTTATTATAAGGAATTTATATCTGTATATGATAAATCTTTTCTTTTTTGTGGTAGCAGGGATCAAACTCAGGACCTTGCTCTTGCCAGGCAGGCGCTTACGCTGCTAAGCAATCTCCCTGGCCCTATACACGATATACCTGATATACCTTGAGCTCTCTTTTTTCTCTAATTTCTTTTTTTTTTAGGGGGGAGGGTCTACAGGGTGTACAGGGTCTCACTACTAGATTGGACTCGTAGTGATCCGCCTATTTACAGCTTCCCAAGAGCTGGGATTAGAGGCACACACCACCAGGCCCAGTCTCCATAGCTGTCTCGGTGCATCCCATTGAGCCGGAAACAGCCGGAAACAGCAGGCCCAGGAATCCAATCCGTGGCCCCTGCACCTGCTTACAGGCACTTTAATCCACTGAGCTATTTGGCCAGCCCTATTTCTCTAATTTCTATCTGCCTTTCAAACTCCCTTTCCCTCCTCATTTACAAAGCTCAGTTTTCATTTGATCCTTTTCTTCTTTTTTTCTTTTCTTCTCCCCCTCCTTAGTTCATTTTCCCCTTGAATAGTTTCTTCTTATTTCACAATAAGAATATTGTGAAAGATATAAGAATAAGATATAAGATATAAGAATAATATCTACTATACATTTTTGTTCTTATTTACATTTTTAGTAACTACAGCTATCTCATCCGGATGTCTAACTTACTGCAGTAAATGATTTTATGTATCTGGTGCTTGCCATCCAGGAAAGCAGCTTTACAGATCATAGGATTAAAAGAGAAGGCGGGCACTTAAGGCTTAACTAGTTCCCGTAAGGAAAAGATGTAGTGTGGGCCCTTAGCAAAACAATCACCCTGGGTGTCAGCTGCTGGGTTGTGGAAATAAGAAGTTCCTGGGGACTGCGACAAGACCGACTGCTACTGCCGGCCCTCTGCCTGCAGGACCTGAATGGGAGTGGAGGAGGAGCGCAGGGTGCGGAGCATCCAAGCAGAAGGCAGGGAGAGAGGGAGGGAGGGCCACAGTGACGCCTGGAGTGAGTCAGCTGTTTCTGCGATGCTGCGCCTCCATGCTCCTGCAGTGGAGTCCTGCAGTGTGCAGGTCAGGCTGAGTGTGTGCGTGTGTGTGTATGTGTGTGTGCGTGTGTGTGTGTCAGGGTGAGTGTGTGAGGCTGTGTGTGTATGCGTGTGTGGCTGTGTGTATGACTGTGTATGTGTGTCAGGCTGTGTGTCAGGTTGTGTATGTGTGTAAGGCTGTGTGTGTGTCAGGCTGTGTGTGTGTGTCAGGATGTGTGTGTGTGTTTGCACATCAAATTCACACACATGAATTCTGAGTATTAGGAGAATCATAATAGAATCATAAGAGCAATCGATGAGCTTTGTATATTAAAAGCTCAAGTTCAGACTCGTTTCTTACAAAGGAGCTTCTAATAGGCTTGGTAGGTAGTCAGCTCCTGTCTGCCAAGGCAGACTTACCCCCATGGTAGAGAATAAAAAGGTTCTGTGGGAGGAAGGACATAACAGTAGCTCTTTCACGAGATTGTGTGGTGTGTGTGTGTGTGTGAGAGAGACAGAGACTGAGACAGGCAGAGGCAGAGACAGAGAGAGACAGAAAGAGAGTTCAGCACATTAGACTGGAAAAATAAAGGAAAAATGAATTCTGCCTCTACCACCAGCAGGCTTGATGACCTTGAGCAAATTATTTCCCCCTTGCTGGCCTCAGCTTCCTCATGTAACAAGCAAAGGGTTAGACTACTTTGTCTTCAACATCCCTTCTAGATAGACACAGCACATTAGAGGTAAAGCGTGTCCGCCCTCATGTATGTTGATCTTCAGTTTTCTAACAGGAATTCTTCCACATGACAAGCATGTCCGCAGTCACCATTTGTTCCTTTGCCAAATGTTGACTGCATAGCTCTTGTATGAGTGGATGCAAAGTTCTGGGGCCTTTCAGGTCACTTGCCCTCCCATTTCCCCTCCCTGCTTGATTCCAGAAGATGCTCTGACCTTGTCTCCTCTACTCCCAGAGGAGAAGCCACCGGTCTCACAGAGTGTGGCTGTCTGGCTTTCTGTCTACTCTAGCTAGCCTCTCAGGTCCCAAGCTTCTCTCATGTCTCCATGATGGGAAACCTCATCATTCACATGGTAGAGAAACCCCATGGAAACCCATCCATCAGGTCATGAACTGGCAACTCTGGGCCACTGGCAAACAAGGGCTGCCAAGCTGGGCCTCAAACCTGCCCTCCCAGGCTGGACCAGTGGGTAGAGAAGCGCAGCCTCGATAAGACCCCATGAGGGTGAACACTGGTGTGTTTTATAGACAGTAGTGCAGAATGCAATTGCTCTGTGTGTTGACTTTTCAAAGCACAAAAAATCACATGAACCACCATTGCTTATGCATTCTTGGTAAGTTCCAGTTTTCTTTCGGATGATCAAAGCCTGCTTTTCCAAAACTGCAAGTGCAAAATAATTTCATGTGTGTGGGGTTAGAGTGCAGATCTTGGAGTCCCTGCCTCTGTCAACTGAAATGCTGTGGCCTTCTCACTGATCACACTGCTAAACACACAAGGCGCTCACAAGGTATTCAATGGATGCGTTTTTGTCAAATCGGTTAAACCTGGGAGATAAAGCAGAGCATCTTCAGATGAGTCCAGAAATCTCACACCACTCTGGCTCCTGCTGACCTGGGCAGACACAGGTCTCAGGCTCTGCAAGTCGCGTTCACCCTGCCCATGTGACACGAAAAGCTACGGCCAGGAAACAGCATCATTTCCATTGCTCCGCCAGCATCAGTCTTTCTCCCTTGAATGCTATGAGGTTAAAATAAAAATCTATTCAAATTCTAAAGGTTTTATTTAAATCCTGACATATTTAAATTCTAAAGAAACAGGATTTGAGGGTAACTTATACTTTGTATGCCATAGAGTAAAACATCAAACCTTATGAGAGGTCCCCAGTTGCAGATTTTAGCTGGTAAATAAGCACTTGCATTTAATGTCTTCATGAAGAAAAAAAAAATCACTGGCCAATATACTGTGCTGCTTTCCCAAGGATCTGACATGCTACTCTTTCCCCTGCCATCTTACTTAGCATCCCATCTCCTCCGTGGAAATCTTTTTAATACAAACATTGTTTCTATGGTGCCATATCTGTGCTTTTTAAACTCCCTTTAAAATGTTTAGACTTCTGTTTTGGGGATTCTGTTATTCAAACACAGCTTGAATTTATTCATCATCTACATCCCATTTTTTTCTTTAAGTGCCCCATGCTAATCCTTAGGTCATCTTCTCATGGATGCTTTAAAGCCAAAGGTCTTTTCTCCATCTAACTCCCCAAGGTGCTTATGTCTTGTTCGATTCAAACACCTTTCAAGTGTACTTTCTTCCCATCAACGATAGAAACATTTGCCTCTCCCTACTCTATCGGGCTCCTGACACCCATACTGGACCTTCATGATGACAATATTCTTTTTTCCTAAGTCCCTTGCCCCACTGCAGCGGAGTCCTCGAATAGGAAAATCAACTGTCATAAAACATAGACAACACCAGGCCCTTTTAATGAAAGGAGCCAGTCTCCTACTTGCAAACTTGAATTGTGTGATCGTGTGTGTGTGTGTGTGTGTGTGTGTGTGTGTGTGTGTGTTGGGATTACCAAAGGTTAAACCCAAGGCCTTCCGCTTGCCTAGCAAGTGTTCTACCCCTGAACTACACACCCAGCCCTGAGTTTCTTCATTTGTACAAGAGGGATAAAGCTTCATCCATGCAAGCCGCTCACATTTACGAAGACTGCCCTGTCAAAGCACCTACTGTGGTCCTGACCAGACAGCGGTAATGACAGAGCAGACTTACACGGACCCCAGCACAGGTACGTTTTGGGTCTCACATGCTTCACATTCAGACTGTTCCACTGATTTCCTAACTGACTGGGTCTCTTTTCCTCTTTAATTGATCTTGCATTACAGAGCCAGATTCATTATCTTAAAAGCATCATTTTTATTATGTCACCCTCTTGGCTTAAGGAGATATATAAGAAAAGTATGAAAGTCCTCACCCTGCTTCTTGGCATCCTCAGTCACCTTGTAATAATAATATGCAGCCTCACCTTCAGCCCAGCCAGTCCCTCCCTCGCCTTTACCCTTGCCTGCCCTGCCCACTCGCACCTTCTCCCTCTTGACCTTCATCTACCAATCTGAGCTTTTCCTTGCCCTTCCATATGCGGGACATGCGCAGTTTTTGTGGCTAATTCTACTGAAAGTCACCTCTTATCTCTTGTCCTCCAAGTGTCCCCATGCAAACCATGTGCACACACATGTGCTGTAGTGTAGAATGGTACACTTAATCCACATATTTGCTAGTATATGATATATATACACATACATATATTCGATTCACTATTTAAAAACATAATATGCTATGTATAAGTCTATTCCTCTCATATGTCAAAGTAATATCACCCCAGCAAAGTTATAAGCTATCTCAACAGAAGAGTTGTGCTGCTTTCTTGCACAGGGTAAGAAGTTGGTTGTCAATATGTACTTCTAAAAGACACAGTTCTGGGGCCAGAAACATAGCTCGATAATCTAAGTGCCTGCCTGGCAAGCACAAGCACCCAGGACTGATCCCTGTTACCACATGCCACACTGGCTCCATACCAGAGCCAGCCACTGAGACAAGGTGGCACACACCTGTAATTCCGGCGCTGGGGAGGCTGAGACAGGAGGATCACTTCAAGTCCAAGCTGTATAGCAAGACCCTGTAGCAAAGAAAGAAAGATTTCTTTAACAAAAAAAAAAAAAAAAGAGGGAAGGTTTATTTAGCTCCCAGTTTATAGAATTTTCAGGCTGTACTCAGCTGACTGCAAGGTAAGATGGCACATGGCAGAGGGCAGCCACCCATGGTGGCAGAAGATGGCAAATGTTGTCTTGAACTTGCCTGGGAAAAGAGCCGTCCTTCAGGAATCATCTCAAATGTGAGGTTTTCTTCTTCAATCCCTTTCAGACCTAGGGTTATTTTTTTTGGGAGGGGGGGGAGACACTGGGATTTGAACTCATGACTTTGCACTTGCCAGGCAGGCGCACTTGTGCCACAGAGCTATCTCCCCAGCCCCTTCTTCAACTGCTTTCATTCAGACATCCTCCTTTCCTTTTTTGACATTCATAGCACTTTAATTTCTGGAATTTACTTTCCTTTTTTTTTTTTTTTTTTTTTAGATTTTGTTTTTTGTTTTCTTGTATTTTGTGCAGGATCTCACTACGCAACTTGGACTCATACTGATCTTCCTGTTTTCAGCCTTCCCAGAGCTGGGATTACAAGCAGCGTGGCCCACCACTCCCAGACACCATTGCTGGCTTAGCACACCCAGGGGAGGGTCTGGTGTGTCGTATGGTGCCAGGGATCTAACTCAGGTCCCTTCACCTGCCTAAGTAGGCACTTAGTCCGCTGAGCTATCTCGCTGGCCCTTAACTCCTGGCATTTAACTTCTTCTCTCTCCAAGTCCACATATTTTGGAAAGAAGCTCCCAAAATCCAATCCCACCAAGCCTCAGCACAGCCCTCCTTCAGCACTAGACTTTCCACTGCTCCTCAGGGCTGCAGACCTTCTGTGGACTCTTTACCCAAAACGTGCTCCGACCTCCCCAAGAATACCCACCACCCACTGAGTCCGCGACAGCAAGCGCAGCAGTCATTACCTGTGACAGCCAGCAACTGAAAAATACCTGGAAGTTCCCAGAAAGAAGCATCATTCTGAGTAGTGCCATAGAATCTCATGTCGTTCCGCTCCATCTCATGGAGGGCACGAGCCCGCCCTTTACCCAAAGTATCCAGCACGCATGCGCCACCCACACGTGCGTCAACTAGGAGCATCTCCATTGTCAGAGCAGCTGTGTCAGAGAGCTCTGCCTGTGGTAAAAAGGTGCAAGTTGGTCAGAAACATATGTATAAGAAAAGGCTTATGCAGAGTTTAGCACCATATGTGGTTCCCGGCCTTCTCAGAACATATCCTCACAGGCAAATGGGGCACCACCATAGGCTCACGCTATGCTAACAACACGAACTGTAGCGCTGTTTCCCACCCCCCTTCCTATAGTCACAGCGGCCTGGCTCTGTCAGGAAATGCAGTGCTGCGTCCCTATAAGTCAGTGGTTGCAGCCTACCGCATTCCGTGAATTACCATCATTTGTTCAGTTCCTACAGAGGAAAAGAAAAGGGTTTCCAGATTTTTGTGTCAGACCAGAGAGGTACCACCCAGAGGAAGGTCCCTGTGAGTCCCCTCTGCTTCCCTCTCATGAACGCCCTAGGAAGGCATCCAATGTAGGCAGCAGGTGAAAGGAGCTGGGGGGCTCCCAGATGGGATGAGCCCTGCCCTGAAGGGAAAGATGCGCGGCCACGCAGGTTTGCAGAGAATGCCCCGAGCTTACTGCCCTCTTTGCAGACAACTCTACAACATAGCAACCCAGTGGTTGCTAGGACAGGGTACCCAACCTTTTTTTAAAAAAAAAAAAGCTCCCAGGGAGGTTAAAATGGGATTGAATGTGGAGGCAGAAATATGGAAAGCGTTTCACCCTCACAAGAAGGCTGAGTTTTTAGCAGTCAGGTCCGAGGTAAGAAACACAGGCGGAAATCTGAGCGGTAAACACCACCATTCAGCCCGGGCCCCCTCCACAGACCCAAACTCCTACAGAAAACCTGCTCTTTGTCTGCTGGCATCTAGCTCCTCCTGGCTGCAGCCAGACAGAGCCAGGCCGCTGTGACTTTAACAGGGCGTGCCAGCCGTGTGCTGCAGTCTCTGCTGCACTGGGCCTGGTCAGTGCAGAGCCCCAGCGGGCGGGGCAGGGCCCCCTCCCGGGGCCCCAGCTGAACCCACTCTGCAGTGCTAGCCCCTGCTGAGAGCAGCCAGCCAGCCAGCCAGCCAGCCAGTCGCTGTGGGCTGCTTCCCTTGCATTAGGCCACAGCCTTCTGCATCCCAAAATTAATAACACGAGAAGAAGAGAAAAGGAACAAACCCTGCTTTCCTTAAACAAGGCTCCAGGGATTAAATAATTCATCAGAGGCAAAGTGCTTAGCGAAGATCAAGTAATTTCTAAAGCTCTGGTCAGAAGCGCACAGCACGGAGCGTTCACATCATGTTCAAGCAGAAGGCCTGCGTGCTAATAGGTTGCTTTTCCAGTTTTTTTCTGTTTTCACACTTTTAGGAAGATTTCTTGCTCTGCTTTTGCTGTTCGGCCATACTTTACCTAACCTTGCTAAAGCAAATCCTTCACAAGCTTGCGCAAGGCAGTCCTAGCCAAATGGGAAGACGCCCGCACCTTCTGGATGTGGATCTGGATGTGGTCGTCCTGCACCTTGGCGGGCCCAGGAGGAGCTGTCAGTGTCCTCCCAGGCTAGGCTCCCATCCTTCCTTTTTATATAAGATTTCCTCCTTTTTCAAGAGCTGTTACATAAAGCTATAGAGAGCGCAGCACCAATTAAGTGTCTCTCCTCCTCGCCTCTACCAGCTTCCCACACCTCCCAGCCCTACCAGCAAAGATGAGAAACCCAATTAGGCCGTTTAAAATAGCAAGCCTTTATGATACCCCCATGCAGGTAGCTATATATGACTTTGCTGCACTTTACACCCTGAAAGAAATGTTCCCAAAAGGAAACAAAGATGTTAATATGGCTCTGCTCCTCTTGGTCCATGATTTAGCTTATCAAACTATCTCATTAGAGGAGAGCTAATGTTCCAGCCCATTCTGGACATTGCTAGCACCTTTTTCCTCCTACTTTATGAGGGAAGCCAAATGTGAGACGGCAAGGGAAAGGTGGGGTTCCTGCAGACTTGTGCTGTTACAGGAGTATCTATCTGGGGAGCATTTGTTCTATGGTAGCCAACTGAAGAGCCTTTAGCATAGAACTAAAAGTGGGGCGACTTGATGCGTTTGCACAGACGCAGGATTCTGTACTTGCACCAAGTCCCTGCCAACCTCAGCTTACTCTTTGGAGGCTCCTGCCACCTTCTGGTCAAACTGTGCCACTGCAAAGCATAAAGCTCACTAGGTCTTGAAGTCTGGTAGACAGACTTCTTCCTTATAGCCAAACTACTAAAGGACGTCTTAGAATCTGTCCCTGCTCTGCTCACACGGCAGAAGAGATTTGGGCTGCATTTTACCAGGTCTGTTAAAAATATTGACTCCTGTTGCCAAGAAAGTTTGATGTGGGTTTCATGTTTGCAATTAACTCGATGTTCAGAAATCTAATGTGTGTGTGTGTGTGTGTGTGTGTGTGTGTGTGTATATATATATATATATATATAATGTTATCGAGCAGTGACAGTGAACTGTCTAGAGATTTCAGTGATACAAACAGCCTGCTGTGGCACAAGCCGTGCATTTGCCACCACTGATATAGAGATTAAGCAGGTCAATATAATGTCCTAATCCCATCTAAATTGGATTGAAAAGAAAATATGGGCAGGCTCATGTGTACTGTTGTGTGATGTTACACCTTGAGAGAAATATGAAACAAAAGGACAAAGGTATTCATGTCTTGATGGGCACAGTGACATCTCAGACACACACGTTGGACACTTGGTAAGGCAGTGGCTTCTTTTATCTTGCAGACAATTTAGATCGTCATCCCACTGACAATTTTGCAGGATCAGTAATGATTACTAGAAGTTGCATATCATGTACCAAAGAAAGAAAAGATCATGAGATGGAAAGAGGATGGAAATAAGGGAAAAGGGAGGACAAAAAGAAATAAGATATATTATTTATATATACCAACCTCCCACAAGGAATATAAACATTATAGTCTACACATAATTTTTTTAAAAAATTCACATTGCTATAAATTAGGTAACAAATGCCTAAAGTAAGAATATTCCAGGGAATTGTCCGTTGTCTTTAGAGCCAAGGGTGGGTTCAGTTGGTTGGTTGGGTATCTGGTTTAGTGTCCCCTGAATCAAAACATAGGTTGGTCTTTTCCATCCACCTCCCACAGCCACTATGGATTTGCAGTGAGGGTCCAGGCTGATCAGGAATGGACTGATATTTAAGCTTTCTATGTTCTGGACACTAGGAGGGTAACTTCAGACACATCTTAATTTTGCATTCAACAAACACCCTGATAAGACAATGTGTGTTTTAGCTACTTTTCCCTCCTCATTAAGACAAAACACTGAGACCCACCGCTAAAAGAGGGAAAGGTTTATTTATCTCATAGTGTTGGGAGCCACAGGAAGCCAGGAAATTGATCAAGTGTGCGTGGGTGGGTCTAGGTCTCAGTGCCTAAAGCAAACAAGCTACCCCAGTGCTGACAAAAACATCCTGTCTGGTTCCAGCCAGCTATTAGTGGCTAGGCAACCTTGTGTCATGTGATACAAACTTTGCAAAAGTATAAATAAAGGATAGTTTTCCTGTGCAGCTGAATTAGTCTTGCCTATCAGGCAGACTGGCGACCACCTAGCCCAGCTTTTCATCTTCTTGTCTATCTTTCTCATTCCTGCCACCATGTCTCCCTGGGGTAGAACTGTTCACAGTAAGACCAACGGATCCCTACATCACAGTTCGTAGAGGTTTTGGTTCATAATCAGATGCCTGCAAGGTAAGGGTTCACATGGCAGAGGAGCTGCAGTTCATAGCAGGCAAAGCAAGCAAGAGGGGATCGTAGCAGCTTTTTCTGCCCCTTTTATGCTCTGGCTAGGCTATTGAGATTAGGACGGTGGACAGACTTAGTAATCACCTACCCCCAATCCCAGCATCCCGTGCTCCAGATCCAGCCACCTCTGCCAAAGCTCCCCCCATAAAGGCATGAGGCTTTGGGGGAGACCTCGACACAAGGTGTAACAGAAGCTGTGTTGTTTTCATTTCTGCAGAAGGGAGAGTGAAGAATCACAGCGGTCAGGGCTTGAAGCAAAGCTAACATAGCTAACGAGTGAAAGAGCTGGAAGGCGAGCAGCAGACTTCATAGCAGATTGGGTAAGCTGTGCTGTTGCGATTTGAATGCCACGCAATGGGCAGCTTCAATGGGCAGCACTCCTGCAGTGTAAGAGCTTAAAAGACCTGGCACAAATATTCTGAAAAGATGCAGCTCATCTCTCCGAGGTGTGTACAGAATTTACAGTGTCCCTACCTCCACTGGGAGAAGGCGGTGAAAACCAGAAGGTAGCAAAATGCTCTCCTCTGCACCAACTAAATGTGACCTTGGAACAAGGGTCCCCTTGGATAGGAATCAGGAAGGGACGTGGACTTCACGAATTCATCTAGACACTGTGATCCCCAGAACAGTCACAGCAAGCGGAAACAGTTCTGAGACTTCCCAGGAGGTCAGTGTGGGCAGAGGTCACAGCCAGGACAGCCCAGCGGCAGCCTTGGCCCCTCTCCCTGGCTCTCAGTTACCAGATCACTCTCACAGTTTACAGATCCAAATCAAAACAGATACCCAGATACCCAACCCACAAAAAGGAGAGTGAACCCCACTTAGAGGATGCTAGCTCCATAGCAAAGGCCTTGCAGGTACAGTGTCCCCGGCCTGCTTGATGACTCCATCAGGGAAAGGGGTTGTGGGAGAGGCTTCCACACTCCCTCAGATTGCATCTTGAGATGTAGTTCAGCTCAATGTCATTTGAAAGCTATTTGCCATGGACGGAACGGCTCTGTTGTAGGGCATGAGTCAGGTTATCTGGAGGATGTGGTGGATAAGGACAGGCGCTGTCCTGTTGATGGAAGAGGAATGTGTAGCCAGCTCTGCAGTGATTGCAGCCAGCCAGCGTGCTGTGGCATTTTTTTTCTCCTGAGCAAGAAGTAGAGAGTGAGACAAAGGCGTGAGATCCACATTCCAGAATCCTTGGCCAGCCATTGCCAACCTCCTTCCCAATCCTTCCTGTCTCCCTCATTCTCCTGCAGCCGTTGGGGAGGGGGCCCTACACCTGCAGTCTCCAGTCCAGCAACTATGTCTGCCTAACCAGGCCACGCCTTCCTTCCCCCTCTGTGTGGGGGGCAGGCATGACTTCCCCTGCAGTTGCCCCTGCACTCACTTCTCTGCAGGTTTTCACCCGAGGACTCAAGACAGAATCACTCTAAGCTCAGATTCAGGGTGGAGGAAGACGAGCAGTGGATCCTACTTCTGTGAATGGGAGTTTCCACTCTTTGGGTGTCACCTTGGGAACAGAAGTCAAGAGGGGCAGGTCTCAGATTTAAAAGGAGGAGGCAAGATAATGTTCTGTCATATAAATATTTTTTTAAAAATCAGGCCCCCAAAATTCAAAGACCCAATCAAAAAATGGGCATGTGAGATGAATACACGGTCCTCAGATGAAGAAAAATAAATGGTAAATAAATATAGGAAAAAATTTTCAACATCATTGATCATTTGAGAAATGCAAATTCAAACAATACTGAGATTCCATCTCACCCCAGAAAGAATGGCTGTCATCAAAAAGCCAATGGGCTGGGGAGATAGCTTGGCAGTCAGAGTGCCTCCCTGGTAGGCACAGGGACCTGGGTTCTCTCCCCAGCACTGCGTGCAAACAAGGCATGGTGGCACACATCTCTAATCCCAGGACTGGGGAGACTGAGACAGTAGGATCACTGTGAGTCCAAGCTGCGGCTGCATAGCGAGACTCTGTACCTAATAAATTAATTAATTTTTAAAAAAATTTTAAAACAATGAACCAACCACAAATGCCTTTTAAAGGGGCTGTTGGGAGAAAAGAACTCTTCTCCACTGTTAGTGGTAGTGTAGACTGGTACAATCACTCTGGAAATCAGTGTCAAGATTCCTTAAACCTAGGACTAGAGGTCCCGTTCAACTCAGGTATTCTCCTTCTGGGTATTTTTCCAGAAACATCAGACCGCAACAATATGTGGGCACTCATGTTTATAGCAGCCCAATTTGTCATAGTTAAATCTTGGAAACAACCCACATGCCCATTAACTGAGGAATGGCTAAAAAAAGATTTGGTATTTTTATATAATGGAATATTACTCAGCCATAAGGAAAGATAAACTTCGAGGCTTTTATAAGTAAGTAGTTTCAACTAGAAACTATACTCATAAGTGAAATAAATCATACTCGTATGTGTAAAGATCATATAGTCTTTCAAGTGCAAGAAACTAAAAGTGTAAGTAAGATACAGTAGATACTATGAAAGGAAAACAAGCTACTTAAAGGGAAAGAACAACTAGGATGAAGGAAAAGAGAAAGAGGGAGAGAAATATACACACACAAGATAGATAATTGCACTATTAATTTCTATCAGTTTATTGAAAGGAACAGTTAAACTTAATTTGCAATTAAGTTTACAATTAAGTTTAATTTTACAATTTTGCATGCTTATATCTGATAACCTGAACTACTTTGAAGATAAGAACATACAGTATAACAACCATTGTTAATTTCTTATCATTTTGTTTTGAAATTCTGTATCTTCTTAACAGTTTTCAAAATATTTTATTCTCTTTAAAATAAAATGCTTTTTAGGGGCCAGGCATGGTGCTGCATGCCTGTAATCCCAGAACTTGGGAGGCTGAGGCAGGCGGATCAGTGTGAGTTCAAGACCAGACTGGGCTACAAAAGTGAGCTCAAGGCCAGCCTGAACTGCATAGTGAGACCCTATCTCAAAAAATGAATAAATAAATAAATAAAATAAAATATTTTTTTAAAAGATACTGTTTTCAATTTCATTAAATAAATATAAAGCCAAGCACACTGAAAATCACTTCTAAGCATCTTTGGTCTTAATACTTAAGCTGTATTTCAGAAATTAAACTGTCTCATATCATTATATTTAAATCAGCTAAAACTTCTCTTTTTCCTAAAACTTCTCATTCCAAGGTCTGTCCACAAGTCTCCCCCAAGTTACAGTGCTTAGCACAGTTTTGGGCTCCATTCCAGATAGGTTTCCTTTTAATGAGTTATAAAACTCATAGGTTTTTATTTTAAAAAGAAACAAAATATTCCCATTTTCTCATTGCTCATTCCTCATCCTTTCCCAATGAAAAAGATAAGATTTTACTTCCTTTGTTAAATCAGGGAATACGTACCCGGACATACCACGCCCACTCTCTTGTGGCTGAGAAACCTGCACGGTCCGGCGAGGCTGCGCCAGACCACACACGAAGACGCGCCTGGGGATGCTCTCAGGGCTTCCTGGCTCTGGCTGAGCCCCGGTAGGATGCTCTAAGGTTCTTCTGTGCTCCTAGTTGGCACGGGTCCCACACCAAAAGGAGGGGCCCATGCATGCATCCTGGCTCGCCCTGCTGTCTGGCAGATGGCCCCACAGGAGGACCCTTAAAAAACACCCAGTGCAGATCACTCCTTTGGTGGCCCTCCGTGACATGGGCGCCAAGGGGCCAGGTCAACCGCAAGAGCAACGGTGGTGTCTACTAAACCTTCAGCTGGTAGAAAGCCTCAGCAATGATGAGAATGAAAAGCGCTTAAAATTATACATTGAGCTCAAAAGGAGATGCAGGAGGTGGGACAGCTCCTAGGGGCACGTCTCTGGCAGACCTTCTGTGTCGTCTTTTATGATCTTGGCCAGTGGTCTGCATCTGGTTATTTACCACCATTTATGAACATGAGGCTCAGAGGTCAGACGACTGGACATAGAAGATGCTTCCGTTTCAGGTCTGCCCAGTTCCAGAAGAGTTAGCACAGCCTGAGTCAGGCCTTGAGCCCTCTTCACCACCTGCTCACCTCCAAAAGTTCTCATTGTCTCTGGGTATCACTAGAGTGGGAACCAAATTTCAACACAACTTTGGGAGGGGACAGGCCACATCCTGACCACCATCCCTGTCCCCAGGCAGATGTAGAACGAAATCCTGCTGGCGATGGAAGTTCATCATTCCCAAGGCAGAAGTGTCCGCTGGGGATTGTGCCAATGAAATGCCTGGCAGGGAGGCGGAGACCAAGTGGATTGTGGAGCCCCCAAGAGCAGAGACTGAAATGAGATGGAAGCAAAGTTCAAGACCCATAGGCACCACCCCAAGTGTCCATCAACCAAAGACTGGGTCAAAAAAGATGTGGTATTTTTATACAATGGAATACGACTCAGCTATAAAGATAGACAGACTTGAAGATCTCAAGGTCAATGAATGCAACTAGATACCACACCCGTAAGCAAAATACATCAAACTCACATGCGCAAACATCTTACTATTTCCCTAGTGTAAGAAACTAAAAAAGTAAACAAGATCCAAAATGTATAATACATATTGTGAAAGCGAAAGAAACTACTCAAAATGAAGGAACAACAGGGATGGGGGAAAGGAGAAAAGAAGGAAGGGAAAACAAAAATATGCATACACAAGCTAGCTAAGATAATTATGCTGCTAATTTTTATTAGTTCATTGAAAGAATGGTTTGTGCTTGTATTGTTTGATCAATTCTGCACACCTGTATCTTCTTTTAATTTTTTTTTTATTTTAAAGAGTAAAATTAAAAGCACAAATAGTAGAAACAAAGATAAACAGGGTAATGTACAGAAATACATGTTATACATTTTCATAACAAGAATAGCTAATTAATAATGGTTATATTATCTATTTTTAATCATCAAATCTGTTGCACAGATTAACAGATATAGTTATGTAAGACTGGAGAAATAATTGAATGCTTTCAATAAACCTTAATTTTTTCTTGTCTTTTTCCTTTTTAAAAAATTTTAAAGAGGATAATAATAATTGATAATACATTACAAACTGTAGAGATAAGAAATTAGCATCTCAGGAGGCGAAGAGCAATAAACAAAGCCCGGGGACAGCTGTGGTTATTACTTGGGAATTCTAGAAAGCTGAGATTCAAGGAGGAAGATGACAGCTTACCCTAAAGGCTTTTTGTTTGTCGTTTCCTCCCTTGCTTGGGATGTTAATGGTTGTCTCCTCCCCTGCTTCAAATCTTTTTAATTAGCATTTGTGTGAACCTAGCATTAGACAAATGGTGAAGGTCAGAGATTGTAGCCTCTCTTTAGTAAGATGATTATGCATATTCCAAGCCCTAAATAAAACCAAGATGCTTCTAGAGCTCTGGGCTGAAGCTAAATTCATTAGGCCTTCTCATCGTCATTTCTTTCAGCACCGACTCATAACTTACAACAGCAAACCAATGTGCGGTCTCCCTCCACCCCAGTGCTGGATTGCATGCATCCACCCTCACTACAGAGGCCAAGCCCACTTTCCCACAGTATAGACATTTGTTCCCCGACTCAACTGGTGTTTCCCAATTTGCAAATCCATTCCATGCCCAATGTAAAGATGTCTTTGCTTTTATTGCAACCTCGTTTATACTGTCATGTTTCACACTATTAGGAAGCTATAGACATTTGAATTGCTCAGGAACTCGCCCAGAATCCTGGTCTCCTGTCACGGCTGAGATGTTGCATCTCTGACATTCAAGGTCAGCTTGGGTGAGGTCAGCTTAGTTTGATGGCCACCCATGTGCTCTGCGTCTAATCTGCCACGCAGAACAGGACTATGAGATTGTGTTCAGCCATTCAATCACTGATCACAGTGCACTGCTAACTTCAAAACACCCCATTTAAGAATCAAAAAAACAAAATTTAGCCAGGTGTGTTGGTGCAGACCTGTAGTCCCAGCGCTGAGGAAGGCTGAGGTGGGAGGATCACAAGTTCACTGAAGGAGGAAGAGGCTTGTCTCAGTTATTCTTCGCTCATTACTGGGAGAAATACCCCAAAGAAGGAAGGAAAGGTTTTTCAGCTCATAGTTACTGGAGGTTTCAGTCCATACTCAGCTAGATCCAAGGCAGAGGGGTGTAAGGCAGAGAGCAACCTTTCATGGCAGCAGCAAAGAGGTAGAGAGCAAAGGGAGGAGTAGCAGTGACCATGGCAACAGAAAGGAAGTCTGTATCTCTTAAATCACATTCAGGCTCTCCATCCCAGGCTGGGGGAAGTACTCACACCCAGAATCCCAGTGGAGCATGAGTTAATCTCAAACTCTACAAATCCCTGTCCCATGACTACATTGGGCTTTGAGGGGACAACTAGATACAAACCCTAACAAGGCTGACCAGAGTCTTTCCTCTCTCTGCCTTTACTTCTCTCTTAGTCACTCATTGCTGGCTACTGCAGTAGGAAGCAGCTTGCTCCCACACAATTATTGAAAACAGAACAAGCAGGGTAAAGACTCATTGACTGAAATGAGCTATCTCATGAGTCTCTGTTTGGCCCCACAAAGATCGGGGAGCTGCACCTCTCCCAGACAGATGCACAGTATGTCCTCCCTGCAGGTGCAAGGTTGTCCTCACCCTCTGTGACACCAAGGACAGTCCACCACAGAGAAAGATTTCTCTTTGAGAATTGCTGTCCATAGGACTTGCTGCTGTATGGGGGGACGGTACTTTCAGGATGAAGTTGAAGGTGACAATTGAGCTGTATACCCATCTCCATTAAAATGCTCCACCTCCTTACCTTTGTGCTAAGAAGCTGCTTTCTGCAGAGGTTTTTCCCTGAAACCCAGCTCACAGAGAGCTGCAGAGCAGCACCGTGAGTCAGCAGAAGAGATAGAAGCAAAGCCAGCTGCACGGAGAGCTAGAGAGACACCTAGGGCTGACAGAGAAGGGCCAGCCAGTCCCTGACGATGGCACCAGCGTTGGCGGTGCTACACCGCAATCACTTCGTATATGAGACACATAGGATTTGTCGTCCACATCCACGGTGTGCAGCACTATCACGTTTTCCCCCAAAGCTAAGACAACCTGATGTGAAGTCAACCCATGTGATTACCAGGGACCCTGTTCCAGTTATTGCGTGGGGTCTCTATGCACAGCCTCACACCTCACCTTGGAGAAGCTTCAGGAAGCCATCAAGAACACAGGATATTTAGAGAAGTGCTGTCCACCTCCAGCTCACTGGCGTCCCCCTGCCTTGCTCTGCGTGGCCCACAAAGTGCCCAGATGAGAGACTGAGGTCCCTGTCAGCTCAGTGAGTGCCTGCTCGCCCCAAGTCACAATTGTCTAGGGTGAAATGGAGGCAGGGAGTAAGGTCACTCCTGGCTGTGAGCAATGTTCCCACGGCCTCTTCCTCAGCTTCCTCTCTTAGATCTGCTTCCCACATGATGGGCTTGCTTGGTTCGGGTTTGGACTGGTTTTGTTTTGTTCTACAACACCAGGCCTTAAACCCAGGGCCTTTGGGCTGAGTTATATCCTCAAACCATTCTTTGTTTTTTATTTTGAGACAGGGCCTCACTAAATCCCTAAATTTCCCAGGCTGGGCTCAAAGTTTCTATCCTCCCGCCTCAGCTTCCCAAAGATTAAGACCCATGCTCCCACAACTTGGCTTTGCTGTGTGGCTCCCAGCTCTCCCTCTACCGGGCGCACACAGACAGAAGGGCACCACACTTGCTCTTGAGTCTTGCAATAGCTGAATACAGAAAAGGCAGTGAGTCCTAAAGACTCAGCTGCACCCTGAAAGCTATCTGCACCACCATTTTGCCACACCGTGCAGCACTATCGCATTTTCCCCCAAAGCTAAGACAACCTGATGTAATGTCAAACCCATGTGACTACCAGGGACTGTGCTCCAGTTATCACGTGGCTTCCCCGTGCCCAGCCTCACACCTCAGCTTGGAGAAGCTCCAGGAAACCATGAGAGACGGCTGGCCCTTCTCTGTCAACCCTAGGTGTCACTCTGAGGTCCTGTGCTGGAAGTTCTCCTTGCAGCTGGCTATCAGAAATGGCTGTCAGAACTCTGGACTCCACACATCTGTGGAGATCCTGTGTCTAATGATGGCCTGAGGAAAATGGCCTGGGGACAGAAGACGAGGGAGTCTGTGACTGTGGAAGGAGTCTGTCATTCTTTCTGCCTTGGATGCGCTGTCAGTACCACAGGGAGCTTCCCTCACCTACAGATGCGGCTCTTTCGCTGGGGCAAACATTCCCCTCCATCACTAAAACCCCAGCAGCTGGTGCAAGGGAACAGTTTAGCAAAGGCCTTCCTCACCTTCGTCAGAGCCGCTGCCCCACTGTCCCAGCCTGTTCTCCAACAGTGCAAGTCGTCATTGTGCAAACCTTGGAAACAGTGGTGCTGACTAATGGAGGAATCAGGAGGGATGCCCTGTACATTTTCTTTTTTTTTCTCATCAGCTTCATAAAACTCTCCCTGGCCCTGTGCTCTGTGGAGAAATGAGTGTTTTGACAGCTACAGAAATGTGAGCCAGAGGTGCTGCTGGACGTCTGTCCTGCACTGAGCCAACGTGGGCCCTGGTCACACATGGCCACCACTTGGTGCTGCTGCTGTACTAGGCTGGCTGTTTCAAGGAGCTTGTCCTTAGTTTTCAGGTATCAGGGTCTCAGTACCTGGGGCTCACAGGAGGTGTTCAGCGCTTGTGGATCACTTAAGTTCCATATGGATAACGTGGCACACGGACGGGGAGGAAAGACGGACCATCCGGGCACAAGCAGGTCCTGCAGAGGCAAAGCAGGGGCTCCGCGCTGCAGCCCACTTGCTAGCGGAGATGGTTTTCCCCTTGTTGCCTCTGGAGCAGACCTGGGCCCGCAGGTGACCAGGGAGCTGACGCTTCTTCTGCACCCGTGATCTGCAGATTTCCTCGGGCTCCTTTTTTTTCTCCCAAATTTGGTCTAAGAAAATAAAGAACATGCATTTGCTGTAGAAGACAGTGTGCCAAAGTTTCCACCTTATATTCTAAAGAAGAGAGCTATAGGAGAAAATCGTGTAAATGAAAATGAGAATGTGGGGTCACAGCCAGTGTGCCTTGTCGACAAGAAGTATGGCAATGAAAAAGCCACACAAAGAACCAAAAAGAAAGCTAGGCGTGGTGGCGCATGTCTGTGCCCAGGCTTGGCAGGCGCATTGGTGTGAGCTCGAGACCAGCTTGGGCTACAGAAGTGAGCTCAAGATCAGCCTGAACAGCATAGCGAGACCCTGTTTCAAAAGGACAAAAAAAAACAGAAAACATCCCTTTCAACTCCTGAGCTCAAAAGCTGGAGCTGCTCACAGTGGATTCAGCGCAGGGGCGTCACCCACCTGAGGTCCTCTGCATTCACTGGGACCCAAAAGTCCAGCAATGACCAAGGGTATCAACACTGTTGCCATAACAAAGAGTCCTCCATAAAAAGATCGTGCATCGAGAATATTTATTTCTCCTTCATGTGAAACATTAGCCTGGCCTCCTGGGCAGATAGTGAGGCTGCCCATTTAGGAGGGTGCCACGCTGTCTCCGCCATGTCTGTGCCACCCTCTGCGTCAGGCTTTCCTTTCCTGTAGGTGCCCTGACTCCTCCCACCTCAGCTGCGTGCCGTCTCTGTTCTGGGCAGCCTTGTGCACAATGAAAATTCAACCAATCTGTTATCAAATTGAGGATGGGTGCTTGGAAACACTCAGTCATCTTCTGCCATCCCTTGTCTGTCTCTCAGTTATCTCCTAGCTTTTCTCAGGGGCCACAGAGCAGCGAGCCTTACACTTGTTTAGAAGAGGAAGAGCCTAGACATTATGGCCCAAATATGAGCAGGAATGCCCACACTGATGCATCAAAAAATATCCTCACAAAAAAAAAATATATTATATATATATATATATATATATATATATATACATATATATATATATATATATATATATATATATATATATATATTCACAGACCCTTAGTACCACAAGGAAGACTGGAAAAAAATACAGTACTGGGATCAAATACATTTGGGAACTATAATACCATCCCCTTCTGAGGTGTGTAAGTATGTTCTCATTGTGTACGCTGTGAGGAAACACTTTTAACTTTGTTGAATCCAGAGTTCCCAAATGTTATTTGACGTAAGACTTTTGCTTAAGTCAACAACCCCAGAGACTTAGCATGCTAGGAAATACACATCGGAAAACAGGCTCCGTTGCATCCCGTGCTCTGGCACCAAGTTTAGCAGCGGGACATGTGACTGCTTGAAAAAAACACTACTTGAAGCTCTGAACTCAGACTGTCAGATAAAAAAATAATACAAATAAAATGAGGAGGAGGAAGAGGTTGATGACGGTGATGAAGATAAAATCCATATTTGGTTTTCCTTGTTTTTGATATCTGGGAATGAAACCCAAGGCCTCACACATGGTATGATGGGTTTCAGCCCCAGCCCTGCTGTTTGTAGGTTGTTTTGTTCTGGATCGGTCTGGTTTGGTTCAGTTTGGTTTGGTTTTAGTCATTTCAGATTAGTGGTTCCCTTTAGCTATCATTGTCCAAAGCTTTGCTGAACACGTTGGGGAACAGAACTCAATTTGCAAGATGAATAAACACAGCCAGGATAGAGACTGCTGAGACAAGCACTGGATGAGACACAAGCAGCTGCCCAACAGCTGGCCAACTGGTGCAGCAGCCCACAGCCGGGGCAGGGCCCAGAGAGGAAGGGCGGCGACCTGCTGAAAGAGACCCAGTGGATAAGGACCTGATACCTACGCAAATGTGGGCACAGCCCCTGCCACTCCTTCCTGAAACACTGGCCAGGACAGTATAGACTCCCAGGAGCATCACTGGCTGCCTCCACAGTGAGTCTCAGATCTCACCCTTGTCACCGTGAGTCTGGGACTTGGCATGGTACTAGACAACTCTTTGCACTTTCTTCCTCATCTGGCAAGTGAATTTATTCATTCCTACTTCATCGGATGCCTGGATAAGCTAAGGTTGTTCATATAAAGTTTCTGGCAAATGTGGAACACATGCTCACCATTATTTGTACCCTAAGTACGGTTTGTACATTAAGGTTTGCCAGAGAAGAGTGAAACTCGATAGGTCTTTGAGAGTTTATTCCATGTAAATCTATTTGCAAACAATAAAACTCTCATCACGGAGTGGGGACTCAGCGTTTACAAATAAATGCTGGTTTTGGCAATGAGCTGGGGAATAATCATGTTGTGAAGCAGATTTGCAACATGACCCAGGCTTTCCAGCTTTACATGTACATCTTGTAGGACCCCTCTAGGGAGTGGGCAGCCCTGTGAGGAACCCTCTTCCTGCAGCTTCGAATAGAAATCCAAACACGCCCCTGTGATCACCACTTGTCCACAGAATGAACAACACACCCAGCTGCAGACAAACAAAAGAATGTATTGTTCAGGGGCTAAAATGAATAGATTACTGAGAAGAGCAAGCTGTGAAAGGATGTGCGGAGGAAAACACTACTTGCAGGAGCATTTATACTCATTCAAGGCAACGATGCATTCTTGACACAAAACTAGATATTTAGTTAAAGTCAGAAAGTAAATGTAATAATTATAAATGTTTTTTTATCATTTATTTATTTATTTATTTATTTAGTACAAGGTCTTGCTACACAGCTCACAGACTCAAAGTGATCCTCTTGTCTCAGCCTCCCCAGGACTGGCATTATAAGTGTGTACCGCCATGCCCAGTTTTGGTGTCCGGCACAGTGTGCCCAGAGTTCTGGGGCCAGCAAGGCACACAGCATCAAGGATTGGACTTGGGTCCTTGTGCTTGGAAGGCAGGTGCTTACACCACTGAGCTATCTCCCCACCCCGGTTATTATAAACGTTGAGTTCAGGCTGGTTGTTACTGCTAGACAAAGAACGTGATTGATGAGGGTTACAGAGGAAGCCTCAGGCATATCCATTACGCCTTCTGTCTGGTTAGAGAAAATAGTCTGATGCAAAAATTAAGCTAAGTATAAACATGGCAAAGCTTGGTACTGGGTATATTGTTATTTATTATATCATTCTCTATATTTCTAAGTATTAGAAATCGTTCTCACTAAACAAAACCAGGGCTTTGTTTTTGCTATAGAAAAAGGAAAGCATCTGAACCTAACTCTTTTCACAAGCCTTCCGAAAGCAATGCAGACCCACTAGTAAGGAGACAGAAGACCGGCGATAATAAATTCTTATGACAAAGCTTGGAGGTGGAGAATATAAACAATCTCATATATGTAGGGAAGTAAATACCCAGAACCAGGCGGCCAGCTGCAGAGTGCATGGTAGGATGCAGAGTCTAGCAAAGAATGCATGGAAAATGAAAATAGGGAACATCTGGGACAGCTAAGATCAATGGCAAAGCTAGTGCGAACTATGGTAGAATTCAATAAGGTCGCAGGAGAGAAAATAAGCATTGAAGATCAATAGCTTTCATATATGCAATCAATAACTAATTAGAATATGTGATAAAACAAAAAATATTGTATGAGCAATAAAATTCCTAAGAATAAACTGAACAAAACAGGTGTACAGTGGCTATATAAGGAAGTTTCAGGGCATGAGCAGAAGACAGTAAGACTTGAACAAAGAAAAAGACACTTCTTGCTCCCCAGTAGGACAGTAACCTCAGAAATGCCACGTCTCACTAGTTAATGTAAAATTTAATGTGATCCCAATAAAAGTAACAATTCTTTAGACAGTTTCATTGGAAAGCACACGTGAAAAGATAAATAGCTAAGAAAGTCAGAAGCCAATTGCAGATAAAGCAAAATGAGCAGATCTCACTTTACAAGAGTAAGACACAGTATTGGGCCTCTGGAATTAAAACTGTGTAGCCGGTACAAAAATAGACGGTCCAATGGAACAGAACAGGGAATCGGGACATGGTCCCGAGTACATGTGAAGGCTCCGTATTTTACAGTGACAGCATCTTAAATCACTGGAGAGAACACCAACTTTTTGCTAAATGATGTCAATACACCATATGAAAAAAAATCAGATTGGGTTGTTTCCTGTCAAGCACCAGAATAAACTCGGCACGCATGAAGATGCAAATGTTAAAGAAAAATGCACGAACTGTGAGAAATATGAGTGACAGACTGAGCAGAGAGTGTAGGTTATTTTACCTAGGATCTGAAGAAAGGCTTTCCTTTTAAATCCTTTGGGGCCTTAAATGTCATTTCTTTCATGAGAGGTCAATGGTTCCTCTAGCTACAACCACAGCTTCTCCAACACTTCCTGCTTTCACATATATAGATTCTTTTTTTTTTTTTTTAATTTATGTATTTGGTATAGAGTCCCACTACGCAACTCAGATTTATACAGCGTGTGGTCGCAGGGATGCAACTCTGGCCCTTATGGTTGCCACGCAGGAGCTTACACTGCTAGGCTATCTCCCTGGTAATGGCAACTCTTTATTTTAATGATGCTTACTTACAATTGTTGCTACCAAATTTGCTTTTATTTTTTAAATTCTAAAGAGGAAAAAATAAAAAAGATACAAAATTTCAAAACGAGATGATAGGAAATTAGCAAGGGCTATTATGTTGCTGAGATAATTGCACTACCGATTTCTATTAGTTCATGGAAAGGAACAGTAACGTTTGCATTGCTTGATCAGTTTTGCACACCTCTGTCTGGCAGTCTGAGCAACTCCTTGAAAGAAGAACAATTACCTTCACTTTGGCTGTACCTGGCCCTATTTCCACACATTGATAAGTACAGAGCCGGCTAGAACTTTTCCTTATCCCTTCAATTGGTTTTAAGCAATGCAAATCAGTCCAGCGGAAGTGCGCATGTGGAGTCTTTAGGGCAAGGCAACAAGCCAGTGTTCCCCACCCCTATAGCCCCCAAAACGTGTGTGTGTGTGCCTCGCTCCGTGAAGCCTGGAGATAAGAGGCTAACTTCCTGGGGCATAAAACATTACACAGCAGAGCTGAACCGCCAACCCCAAAACAGATTCTACCTCGAATTGTGTCATGCAGATCTCTCCTTCTGCATATTCTTCACTCTGCCTACTGCAGAGGTGATGTCAGGCCTCCTACCTAGCCAAGCTCACAGCACTCACAGAGTTCCCGCCATTCTCACAGTCACTCCTCCTCAAGCCACTCACCTCTTCATGAATTCATAAAAGCCAGGTTTGGCCCTGGACCAGGACCTTTGTTCCAGGCAGCCCTCACCCTAGGTGGACTTAGGCCTGCCTTGGTTCCCCACAACTACAAATATGTCTCAGTATCTTTATTCTCATCAGGAGTTGCACTGGGAGCAGTAGGGTAGAATTAACTCACTCGGATTCTCATTACTTTTCCATGGGATTACAGACATAAACTTCTCAGACCTTGACAAGGACGAGGAAGGGCTCTCTATACAGACTGGTTGTCTCAGTTACTCTTCTCTCATTACTGGGACAAATACCCAACAAAGAAAATGAAGGAAGAAAAGGATTATTTAGTTCAGTTACTGGAGGTTTCAGTCCATGCTTAGCTGGCTACAAAGCAGAATAGCACATAGAAGAGGGTAACCTTTCCTGACAGCAGCAGAGAGCAGGAGAGCAAATAGGAGGAGTAGCAATGGCTGCAGAGAGGAAGCCTGACTCCCTTAAACTGCATTCAGGCTATATGCCCCAGGGATACTCACACCCATAATCCCAGCCTTGATCATAAATTAATCTCAGGTTCTCTAAGTCCCTGCCCCAGGACTGCATGAGGCTTTGGGAAAACAACTGGACACAAACCATAACACCGGTGAAAAAAAAAAAAAAAGTTGAACAATTGATTTCACTCACTGCTTAGTTCTTTTTCTTAATCCTAATACCAAAACAAGATTCTGTACAAGAATCAGAATTTACCCAGTCACCCTGAGCTCCCATGGTCAGAGAGATCTAGTAAAGGGTCCAGGACCACAGGCTCTAGCAAATGAGCTGCTGGACTTGCCTTGCAGAGGTGGGGGATTGCTCAGGGTGGACAAATCAGGGCCTCCCTGCAAGACGGCTGTCCTTGCTCAGGGCAGACATAGTGTTCATCACAAAGCTGCGGGAAATAGCATTCCTTGGAATTGTACAACGTGCAGCCCAGTGTTGTCAAGAACTCAGACCAACTATTTGGGAGAAATGAAAATAGCATTTTCTTTACTATAGTGTAATCTTCATGCAGGATGGACACCCCTCTGACCTCTGTCCATCTTGCTCAATCCTGAAAATCATCCCCCAACCTTGGACCCCCATGAGTAAGCTTTCACACTGTTGAGACAATTGCCCATAAGCAATTGTTAAATGCGATGGCAATGTCATGATTTCCCCAGTTTATCCATTTCAGTCTCTGGGCTTAGAAAGATGTTTTTTACATTCATTAAAGTGCTATTTAATAAGATGGGGAAGACAGTTTTTAGAAAATAAATGTTTAATGAGAATTTTTGCTTCTAGAAGGAAATTAAATGAATAGCAAGTAGTCCTGATATTAAGTTTTAAGTGACTTCGGCTTATTAACAAGAGGAAGGAAAATAACCAGTGTTATTATAATGTATAAATCCCGATAGCAACAGTAGAGATTTTTTTTTTCAATCTTATTGTTCAATAGGATGATTAGCAAGCAGTTTACCTAGTGTGGGCTGAAGATTGTAAAATTCCATTTACACACAACTGCGTTGCCATGGAGAGGGGCTGTCACAACAGGATACTGCTCCAGCTCGTTTGAAGTGGACCAAAGCAATGATTATCTGATACAAAGGCAACAGCTTCAGACTTGCCATCAATGAATTTTCTGGGAAAAAAAACAATAGCTGAGAACCAAGAACTTGAAACCACTCCTTCTCAAATGTGCACTGGAAGGTTTTTCAATAACCTGGAGGGGCTGGGGAGATAGCTCCATGGTACAAGTGCCTGCCTGGCAAGTACAAGGTCGTGAGTTTGAAACTCAGTCTCGCAAAAAAAAAAATAATAATAATAACCTGGAGCATGATTCCCATCTCCATAGGTGCTGGTTTCAACTGGACGAAGTGCAGTTTGGGAACTGGGGCTCCTAAAGCTCCCACAGGGGCACTACTGAGTGGCAAGTTGGAGAGACGCATTCTACACAGTGACACAAATTTCTGTCCAAAGACGACAGTACCTGATCATGAATTAATCGTGGTTGATCTTTGCTCAACATTAATTGAGGTTTTATGTTTTGTTTTGTTTTTTTGTGGGATCGAGGTTCAAACTCTCGATCTTGCATTTACCAGGCAGGCACTTGTGCCACAGACCTATCTTTCCAGCCCCAGTGGAGGCTTTATGTTGGAGATAAATATACGAGTGTGTTTAGAGATAAGCGAAGAAATAGAAATATAGACAGAGACTAGAAATTGAACTTTACTGGAATAATGAGTAACAAAACATATTCTCTATTAATATAGTGGTATCATATACAACAGTATCATATATAGTAGTATTTATATAATACCCTAGTAGAGTACATGGATACAATAAAAATATAAAATACAAATGGTCCCAGAGTTTATAAAAATTTACATTAAAATAAAGTTAATTAGAATGCTATTCATACACAATGAAAAATCAATTTAGCCTCCAGAAACATCTGGAACTTACCCATTTTGAAGAAAACCCATTGTTCTTCCCCAGAAAGCCAGGCAATAGCCAGATGACAGAGGCAATGTGAATACCAGGGGGAGCAGATCTGGTTTTCATTCAACTCTGAATTACTTAGCTTCATTGAATTTCATGGTATCAAACTATTACATAGACATCAGCAAATAACTCCAGAAGCATGTAAGTTTGATCACAAAGATTGTCATCACATTTAAATCTAGCACCCCAGTGGTAAGAGGACAGACGGTTCACAGCGTGAAACTTCATGCATCATCTCTTGAGCACTAACTCCTTGCAAAGCAGTGAGATTTGCAAAAACAGGAAAACAAAGACTCCAACTCAATGTGTAAATTCCTTTTAAAAGCTCTGCAGCAAACACTTGTTGATAATAGCATGTTTCTGAATGACTAGGAGGTACATTATATTTGCTGTATAATTCATGATGCTTTTCACATATGTTTGAATTATTTAAGAAAAGTTGAATTTCAACATGGAGTCTGACGTGAAATCTACACTTAAGGAAATGAAATTGAAGAGCTTCAAAATCACAGAGAGCAAGTCACTAAGGCTCTGGACGGTAAACCTCCGTTCCGTATTACTCAATGGACTAAGTGCTTGCTTAGGCAAGCTCAGTACTGGGGCTCAATCCCTGGCACCACATGTTGCACCAGCCTTGCTCCCTAGGGGAAGGGGTGGGGCTGAGTCAGTCAACGAGTCCAGCATGGCGGCACATGCCCATAATCCCAGTGCTGGGGAGGCTGAAAAAGGAGAATGACAAGTCTGTGCTGCGTAGTGAGACCCCTTGCCAAATACATTAAAAAAAAATCCCGATGTGAGTTTCTTTTAATTATCCTTTGTCCAGAGATGATATTTGAAATATGTAGCAGCCAGTTAAATCTGGTCACCACTCAATCAAAACCAGTGGAGCATGGTCCTGCAGGTGGCTGCCATGCATCTGGCTACTGGACAGTAGGGAGGTCCACTAGCTTAAAGGCAGCTGGGTTGGAGATGCACACACTAGTGAGGGAGGATCAAAACGTTTCGGTTTATAAGCACCTTGCAGAACCTTCTTTCATGTGCATTGTGTAGCAGCCCCGCTGACCTCTCCATCTTAGCTTCTTTCCTTGTATCAGCACTATATTTTTTTACCTTCCTTCCTTCTCCATAGTTCTTACCTATACCCCAAAGAAAACTTACCTCTGCAATTTAAAGCCTGCAGACCTCTAAGTGCTGATGCAGATGTGGCCTGTCCCTAATCCTTTTGGCCAAAGCAGCATTTCTGTCCTGAGTTGCCGTGGGGCGTCTTCTGCGGACTCTCACACTGTCGCTGACCCGAGACCGGCTGGATGCTCACCGAGCCATTTCTTATTTCTGGACTAAGAACTGATCCACATTTCCTGGTCTCCACTGAGTGGTGGCCTTGTGGCTGGGTTCTACATGATAGCAGATAAGCAGAAAGGGCATTCATGGGCCCTAGACCTGGTTCCTTAAGCCCCTGCCATGCCACCTTCCTCCTGGTTCCCTGGCTGGATATCAAGGAAACAGTGATGGGTCCAGAGGCTGCAAGGGATTGCAGACCCCTGAGTACAGAACCTGGTCTCCCAGTCTCCATCTAGAGCACTGTTCTCCTGACACGGGGCTGGAAGTGTTCAAAGAGTGAGAAATACGGAACGGTGGTTTGCCATCCAGAGCCTTAGTGACTTGTTCTTTGTGATTCCAAAGCTCTTTGATTTCATTTCCTTAAGTGTAGATTTCACGTCAGACTCCATGTTGAAATTCAACCTTTCTTAAATAATTCAAACATATGTGGAAAGCATCATGAATTATACAGCAAATATAATGTACCTTCCCAGTCATCCAGAAACATGCTATTATTGATGACTGTTTGCTGCAGAGCTTTTAAAAGAAATTTACACATTGAGTTGGAGTCTTTGTTTTCCTGTTTTTGCAAATCTCACTGCTTTGCAATCTTACTGGCCCTCACACCAGCATTTGAGGGGTGCTCTGGAGCTGGCTCCTAGGTGTCCTCAAATGCCACTCCATGACATTTGGATTCTATTCATGAAGAGGTAGGAGAACATTCATCATGAGGCAAGTAATATCATCAGAGCTCTGTTTAGGAAGATGATTCTGACAGCAGCTAATTTAGGATGATATGAAGATGTAGAAGCAAAGATTAAACGATCCTCGCAGACAAATGACATCACATGATTAAAACAGCAAGGAGGTGACATCTCATTAGTTATTTCAGTTAGTACAATAAGGAAAGTATTGCTAACAAGCTAGATTGGACCTGACCTTATTACTTTGTTTTAATTATCCATGTTTGTAATTGTAATTACTATCACTGTATCTGTATGAGTAAATATATCATTCTGATATGGGTCCAAGGGTTCTAGTAGAGAATTGGAAGAGCGAACTCTCTCCCCTATGGCCTCACATAGAGCCAAATCCAAAACCACAGAACAGGTCCACCGGACTTTGACCTAGACAGGCAACCATGGAAATTCTCCTCTGTTAACATCGAAGTTCCCCCACAGACCAGGTGGCCCTGCCAAGATTAGCTCTCCCACAACTGTTCCAGCCCCCTCAAAACCCATGATCTGGCTGTTCCCTGGCTGTTTCAGCCCATCATTACCCTCCCTGAAAGATCCTGTAAAGTCTCCTGGCCCCCCTTTGTTTGCTGTTGTCTTGGTCTGCTAGACAGCCAGCCTGCTGGATGCCCCCAATAAATCTGCTTGCATCAGAATGCCTGGTCTGGTTGATTGGGTGGGTTTGAACCTAAACTGACCATTCTCTGTACAGTTCCATAGTTTTGTTAGGGAAAAATTTTGTAGTTCTGCTGTGATTTGAAAGAAACATCTTGGCCTTCCCTGTCCTCCTACCCCTCTACATATACATACCTGCACCCATTGGAACACGTGCATGGGAAAGTACCCAAACAAGTGCACACCTATGCACACGAACAAGTATGCATGTGTTGCCAGGTGTGGACACACATGCATGATGCACAAAGGCCAAGACATGGAATGTCTACAAGGGAACCCCAAGTCTTCCCTAGAGTATTAAGGGGAACCTACATATTTTGGACAGCTCTATATTCCAGTTGGACATGATTCCCACTATTGTCTTTCCAGTCTTTAGGCTGCCCATTTTTTACTTAGACCAAAGACAGATTGTTCTTACTGCTTTAGTATATAGTTCTTCCCCCTGAGACTACAGCCTTCCCACTGGTCCCAGACAGGACTTTCCCCACCCCCTCCTAACCAGGCTGAAATGAATGTGTTTCCCATGACCCTGCTTGGGCTCCATCTCCACTTTGCCCTATCTGGAAACAAGGGTGCCTGTCCCCGTGGAGGTGATGTGCACCTTCATTCTCAAGCCATAGATACAGTCACCAATTTGGAAGCTTTCCAAACACCATGATTTGAGGCTTAATGGAGGCTCTACACCACATCATGATTGGCTCAATCTCCAGCCCCTCCCCACGTCATCAGCCTTCTTATCCTGCCTTGACCTGTCTGGCAACAAGCCCCCATTCTGAAGCCATCTAAGGGCCCACCACAGACCTCACCAGAACCAGAGATGTTCCTATTACCTGGAAATTTGAAGATTTAGAAGCTTTAGGATAGAAACTAAGAATCAAACCAAATATATACTTATTACTAAATAATGATCTCCTAATATCAATTACTGCTGGTAACTATCCCTCCTTCAGTGTTTGCTTCTAAATGCATACTAAAATAACATTAACAAGACCTATGCCTGCATTTAAAAAAGAGTAGTGTTAATCAATCAGATCCAGTGAAAGAAACATAAGCCACATACAGCTTTTCAAGTAGAGGATATTTAATTACAGAGAATTGGTCACATGGGTATCAAAAGATTGAGGAAATTGCAAGATGAAACTCCATCCCTAGGACTGAGGGTACAAAAATCAAAAAGAATACTAGGATTTAGGTGTCTGAGGATGGATGGTTAGAATCTAAGTATTGATCACTGCTTAGATTTCTAAGGGGAACTGCTATAAAGATCAGTGACACAACACAGCAGATGACATGCTCCTGGAGGGATGCCAGTAGGACCTAGGAACTGGGAACCCTCAGCCAAAGCCCCACTTGGTGGCACGTCCCTGTGTAACAGGACCCCTGGACATAACAGATCATAGGCCATCTAGTGGGATTCTGAAGGCCATCGTCACAGGGACTGTACCTCGGCTCATGTTGACCAGTGTGACTGCTCACACCACAAGAAGAGCAGCACAGAGGAGAAAGCTAACACAGTTTTTAATGTTCACAGGCCTCTTGCTTTTGCTTTCAGTGTCAGCATTATGATTTTTTTTTAACCTACAGTGGAAGTTGATTTGTTTATAAATCTTTGAATCTCGGTGTGCTGAGTCCCACCGTCTCTGCTTGCCCTGAAGACAGCCAGAGAGAGCTGGTAGGCTAGCCCCCGCTCCTTGCCACGGGTGGCTGATTTTGCTCCACCACCACCAAGATTGCTGGGGAGACTGGGAGCCCTACTCCTGCCCCCAGCCTTCCCACCAGAATTTTCTGAGTCCCTCCAACCCCTGCTTGCATCGAAGACTGTCAGGGAGACTGCCGCCCTAGTCCTGCACCCCCTAGCCGTCCAACTGGAATTCCCTGAGTCCGGCCACTCCCCACTCATCCTGAAGACTCCCAGGGAGTCCTGACTACCACAGCAACCTGCAGAAGCCTTGCTGAGCACAAGCCTGCGCCAATCCACCAGCCAGAGAGCCTTGCACACCTTCGTCCTGCACTCATCATCATCCTTGGATCCTTCTTGAACTGCATCTTGCCCCTCTCCTTAATGAGGTAGAAACCACAGTGAACTCCACACAGCAGCAGCTTTGGTCAGCCTACCCTTCCCTCGCGCACCCTGGAGAGCCTTGCTGACCTGCACCCCGCCCACCTACCATCACTGCAAAAATGACAAAAGGAAGAAACATAAGGCAATCTCCGACCTCCAGCCCACCGATAACAAGTCCAGGAGACAAAGGCATAGAAGAACTTGGAAGTCACACAACTGAAATTTCTGAGATGATAGCAAC
Source organism: Capromys pilorides (assembly GCA_004027915.1). Taxonomy (NCBI): domain Eukaryota; kingdom Metazoa; phylum Chordata; class Mammalia; order Rodentia; family Capromyidae; genus Capromys; species Capromys pilorides. Next base: position 61,491 of record PVKN010000877.1, read on the forward strand.
TGAAGTAAAGAAACAACTCCATCCAGCTATGGAGGAAATCAGGTCAGAAATAATCTATCATGTAAAAAAGGAAATGACAACAATCACAAAACAATTGGCTGATACACCCAAGCAAGACACAGATTTAAAAAATAGAAGGGAATAGGAAAATGATAGAAACATTGAATAAACAACACAAAAAAGAACTAAAATACATGAAACGGACTCAAACAGATAT
>PVKN010000878.1:0-61699 GCA_004027915.1 Capromys pilorides
AGTTCTCCTAGCTCTCTTCATTGTTTAATCCTTAAATTCTCAGTTTCCATTTAACTATATTATACCTTTCCATTTTTATTTCTTCTTTTGAGTTCTTATATTAAGGAGACTATACGATATTTATACATGTACATCGGGTTTATTTCACTTGTGAGTATTTGTGTAAGATACATCCACTTATATATGAAGGCTTTGAGTTTGTCATTCTTCATATGAGACAAGGAAAAAAGGCCATGGAAGTGTGATGCTACAATTTTGTAAATGGTTAAGTTCAAGATATCCAGAACTAGAGTGAAGAAGAAGGAGGAAGTGGTCATTGGGAAGATAAGCTGTTGCTTTTGGGATTCAGCCATTTTGAATCAGGGCCATGATAACTTAGCACTTTGTACTTGGGCCAGAACCTATCATTAGAGTCATGCTACACTAGTTTGCTGTAGCATCTTTTAACAATAAATTTCTAGTGAAATGCTTCAGACAGAAAACATTAAAAATGTAAATATCATAAATGTTTAACTTGACCAGTTTTCACAAAGTATTTGTGTCTTGGTTACTTATCTTTTATGGCTGAGACAAAATACCTGACACCTAGAATTGAGGAAGGAAAAGTTCATTTAGCTCACAGTTTGTGGAGGTTTCAGTCCATACTTGGCTGGCTCCAAGGCAGAGTGGCACATGGCAGTGGGCAATTGTTTGTGGCTGTGGAAGATAGCAAAAGCAGCAAAAGCAAAAGGGAGGAGCAGCAGAGAGCAAGACTCTTTCCCTCCCTTGTACTGTATGCTGGCTACCCGCCTCAGGGGCAGGTGTAGCACTCACCCCATAATCCCGGCACTGGACCACAGATCAATCAAAAACTCTAGTAGCTCGCCCCATGACTGCACGAGGCTTTGCTGGGGCATCTAGACACAAAGCCCAACAACTTGCATCCTTGTAACCACCATTCAGACCAAAACTAGAACATTAGGAGCACTCCAGAGGCCCCCTGAACTCCCCACTTGCCCACCTCCTCCCCAGTGGCACCCTCTATCCTGGCTCCTCCCACTGCAATTTAGCTCCACCTGCTTCTGAATGCTATATAAATGATATCACACAGTGTGCCTGCTTTCGCATCTGGCTTCTTTCTCTTAACATTGCTGTGGGCCTTTCGGGATGTAGTGGCTTATTCATCTTCACTGGCTATTAGAATCATAGTGCTAATATTTTGTACATTCACTTAACAAATGTTCATTATCTGCCAGCTCTGCTCCAGGGAGTAAGGCAGAAGACTCGTGTTCCTTTATTGCTCATGTTCCCTTGGGTGAGAGGCTGTATAGAGTCTACAGCATGCCTTGCAGAGGTAAGTCCTATGCAGGAAAGTACCAAGTGGAGCAAGGAAGACTATGTGAGGTGCTGGCAGAGGTGCACAGAACACACATGGGAGAAGCCACATGTGAGCAAAGACCAGCAAGAGAACTGAGGAGCCGGGTAGGTTTCTAAAGGAAGAGCATTCCAAATGGGGGCATCAGCAAGTGCAGGGGCCCGGAGGTCGAAGAAGGCTTGCCTTGTTTCCGGGACAGCCCAGAGACTGGATGGCTGGAGCAAAGGCAGTGAGGGGGGACTGGGGGTGGTGGTGAGGGCAGAGAGAGCCCCTGCAAGGATGCTGGCTTCCACTGATTGATACGGAGTCACCAACAAAAGGGTGAAGCCATTTGATTTTTTAAAATAGACTCACTCTGGCTGCTGTATTAAACAAGGCCTGTGGCAGGCATCATGGAAAATGCTAGGCAGCTCTGTGGAAACCCAGGAGAGAGGTGCAAACACTGCTTCTGGGTGCCATAGTGGATCAGGTGAGGATTGGCTGCCCCTGGGGCTATTCTGAAGCTCAAGCTGAGCATTTGCTCCTGGTGGGATACGAGGACCAGTGAAGGTGGTTTGAATTGGGCTTTTCTGGTGCTCTGCCTGTTCCCTGCTGCTGGGCACTTAGGGTTCCAGCTTTTCACTGTGACAGACAAGATGTGGTGACCGTCTTGCAGGTCAGTCTGCACATTTGGGACATAACTTCTGTGGCCAGAGTCCTAGGGCAACTGTCACTATTTGGACAGGTTAATTCATCTTTGTGCAACTCAGTTTCTTCATCTCTAAATTAAGGATACTAATAGTTAACACTGTGTAGGTGAGTTTTGTCTATGAAGGCCAACACATTGCAAGTACTATCCAATGCCAGCTATTTTCATTATTTTTGCTTTAAATGAGACTCCATGTCTAAAAGAGATCCCAATATAAGCGCTTTCAAAAAGAGCATTTATATAAGCACCTTAAATGGAAAACATTGTCGCTTGCTTGGAAGAACTGGAATTCATGTAATAAGTTTAAGGGAAACAAAACAACACCACTAGGAGCTGTTTTGGTACTGTTGCGTGGCTGAGTAGAGTAGGCCGTGTCCAAGTCCTGTGGGTACCGAAGTGGGCCCTCTCTCCTCAACCCAGCAGAAGGACTGACTATGCAGAATGAGGAGCTGTATTTAAAGGCTTTGTGTACTCCCCCCACCCCATCATGTGGGAGGCGCACAGCATTAGAGTGTTGAGGTGACCAAGGACTTGAGGATCCCTTAAAGAGGGCATCATGTTTGTACTACTACTACCAAAGATTTTCTAGCTTTTAATTTCATAAGGTGTGGCTGATGGGCTGTGGAGATAGCTCGGTGGTCCAAACCCCTGCCTGGCAAGCATAAGTACTTTGATTTAATTCCCCAGTACCGCATGCCTTGCGGGCCCTGGGAACCACGGATGAGCCCTGCTGGCTATCGAAACCAGACGTGATCGCACACACCAATAATGCCATCGCTGGGAAGGCTGAGACAGAGCTGCAAGCGAGATCCTGTACTAAATAAATAAATAAATAAATAAGTGATTTAAAAAATTAAGAAAAGATATGGCTGAGTGTGTGTGTGCTGCGTGTGTGTATGCACGTGTGCGCACGTGTGTTGGGGTGAGTGTGTGTGTGAGAAGGGGCCCTGTGTTGTTCTTAGAAATCTTCATTGCGTTCCTGGTTAGAACATGGACCAGAAAGGCACACCCTAGCCAGGCATGGTAGTACACCATGTGAACCCAGCACTCAGGAGGGCTGAGGTAGGAGGGTCCCAAGTTGAAGCCCAGCCTGGGCAACTTAGCTATGAAGACGTGTTTCAAAATAAATAAATAAATAAATAATAAAAATAAAAAAATAAGACGGGTTGTAGTTCAGTGTAAAGGTTCTGGGCTTACTACTCAGTACAAAAAAGGGGGCAGGGGAAAGAGGGAAAGAAAGAAAAAAAAAGGAGGGGGGAGTTACCTTAGCAAGGCCCCTGAGTTTCAAGGGCAGACTCACCCACACCCATCTCCACCAGGGCCAAACTGGGACCAGCGAGCCTGAGGCCTTCCTTACCCGCGGCTGGAGCCAGGAGGGGCGGGGCTGCCCGGGACCTCGCTGTGGGGCGGGGCGTGGGCGGGGCGTGGGCGGGGCGAGGACCCGGCGCCGGAGTTTGGGTTGACTCTGGGAGTCACGGCCCCAGCTGGGAGGGCGCAGGATTGCATCGCTGGCAGGAGGGCGGTGAGTTCCCATCCAGGCCCCCTGCCTGTGCTTCGCGCTGTGGGTGGGTTGGGGAGACTGGAAGTGGGCGCCAAGAGACGCCCCTCTGACTCGGACGCTTGGCTCTGTCGCTGCCCGGACCGCTGGGCTGGGAGCGGGGTTGCCTCGGTTTTCCTGGGGACATCCTGCGGTGGAGACTGGCGGTAAAGATAAGGGGGCGTCTCCGAGTTAGGGAGCTCTTTGCGGTGACAAAGATGACGAGGTTTGGGGGCGGGAGCCTCGGAGCGCTGAGACCGTGACCAGCGGGTGGCAGTTCCTTCCCCTCGCTGGGCCTCGTCTTTCACCCGTGCTACCTTGTGACACTTATGGAAGGCTCCTGCTCCTCCCTCGCCCTTGGCCAGCCAGAGTGCCAGATTCTGATCCTGTCTGGGTCCAGACAGACCCACAGCCAGGCCTGCCCGGCCCACATCCTGCAGGCTGCTGGCCTCTCCCTGCTTCTCGGGCTGGTGCCTCAGCCGTCTGGTCCTACCAGTTTTCTTACAAAGCTTCCTGCAACCCCGTGGGGTGGGGTGTCCCGCAGCTGAGTGAGGATTGCAGGCGGAGCCCTGGCTTCCTGCTTTGTAGCCTCAGTTTCCCCATGGGCCGTGTCTGGTCTTCTCTGGGTTCCTTGTTCTGGGGAGGGAGAAAGGCTGCCCTGTCACCCCTCCCTGGTCCCTTAGTGAGGAGACCCAGAATCGCAGCCCCACAGCCTCTGTTCCGTCCTGGACCCACCGCCACGATGGGATATAGCAACGGAAAACCCAGGCAGCACGCTCTGCCTTCGTGGAGTGCACCTTGTTGAAAGGAGCACGAGTGAGGAAATAAGTAAGTACCCTGCGCCTCGTGTGGTGAGAGGTGCAGTGGGAAGAGCGCAGGGAGGGCGCTGGGGCGCTGGGCTGGAGTTTGCAATTTTATATAACACAGGCAGGGCAGGCCTCTCTAGACTGTGACCACTGAACCAAGTCGTTAGGAGCCTTCCGGCTGGCTAGAGCGTGATGGTGAACCCCTTAGAGTTCTCAGGGATACAAGCAGCCTTCTGCACACACGTGTCACAGGTTTGATAAGGAAAAGGAGACAAAGCCTGTGCAAAGGCCTGGCCGGGCTTGCTCTGAGGTCAAAGAGAGACGCTGGTGTAACTGGAGCAGGGAGAGGATGCAGGGAGTCAAGAGGAAGAGAGTCCAGCAAGGTGAGGGCCCAGCGGACAGGGTCTGCTGGCCACGGCCTTTCCCATTCACCGAGTGTGGTCAGCCGGCTCTGTGCAGAGGAGCCACCTGCTCTGAACCAGGGGCTGCAGGCTCATCTACCAATGGGGGTACTCCAAGAGCGGGCGCTGCTGTCATCCAAGGGCGAGGCTATGAGAGAATTCACCACAGCATAGGAAGGCGGTGAAGAAAATCCTCAGGCTTTCACAAATTCAAAATTTCCAGTTTTGAAGGGTGAGCTGGCAGGACTTGGGATGCACCAGAGATGGAATCTAGGGTGAATCTGAGGTGTTTAGCCTGAGCATCTAGAAGTTTGGACCACTGTCACCAAAGATGGACTCTTTTTAGGGTGCAGAGAGGGGTTTGACTTGGAGGCTCTGCAGGTTGAGATGCTCCTTAGGCATCTGGCTGATGCTGGGGAGGCAGCTAGGAACAGCTCATGGGGAGTGGGGCTGGCACTAGCGTGGTGCTCTGGGTTCTCAGGGCTAGGGCCAGGCAAGGAGACCATAAGAGCTACCCCTAGGTGGGAGGGAGGTGGGACTCGTGTCCTGGGGGAGTGCTCCCAGGAGCAGGGACAGGGCGCCTCCCTTGGCAGAGTGGGTGAGGCGAGGGCGAGAGTTGGGCTCCAGGATGTTGCTGGTGACCCTGATGGTAGGGAGATGACTTGGGAACTGCAGCCCTGGCAGTAGATAAGGCATTGGAGTGAGAGGGAGGGGCCCAGAGGGGGCTTTGGTCTTTGCGCCCCAGTGGGGACATCTGTTACGGAAAGAAGCTCGGAGGTGGGAGGGAGAATGGAGCACTGCCAGGGAGGGAGTGAGTCCAGTGCTCCAAGGGAGGCTGAGTCCCTCCTGGGACCAGGGCGGTTGGTTCTGGGTGGGCTTCCCTGACCCCATCCCCTCAGGCTAAGAGCACAGGCTCAGAGAGCCCAGGCTGGGGAGGAAAGAAGAGGTGCCAGGACAGATGTAGGCATCTAGGTCAGAGAGGATCCGAGTGCGTCACCTGCTGATCCTCTGCTCCAGCCTGAAGGACAGGACAATAGTGACACAGAGCTTGTAATAACCAAAGCAGAGAGGAACAGACAATGGAGATGAACTGATGCTTTAGTCTGAAAAGGGAAAACCACCAGGTGATAAAAAGGCAAGAAGATTTTAGGGACAGTTTTTGTGAAATGGGTAAGTAAACATCTATCTATTTTTCCTGAGTTAAACTCAAGCAGGAGAAACTTGAGCTAAGACACAGAATTTCCTGAGCTGGTTCCTGAGGACAGCCCCCAGGCAAGGTGTTTTCCTCTCCAAGTGTTATATTAAGAAAAGACAATGGGTGCTTGTGGGCAAGGGCTTGTGCTTGGTGCCGGGGAATTCCCCTTGCTCTGAGGTTCCCAGAGGACTGGCCTCACCTTCTGTGGGCCCCAGGACCAGTCTGAGTGTGTGTGGCTAGCCACTCTGGGGGTGGCCTTGGCCATGGTGGCTTTGGGACAGGTGATATTATGAGCAGCTCATCTTCTGGGTAGTCTGAGGCCTCAGTGTCTCTGTCTTTCTGTAACTGAAGGTCTCAGTGGATGAATCAGGCTTTGAGCCAAAACAACCAGGACTGTCTGAGCCCAGGATGGCTGCTTGGCCAGCCCTGACTTCCTGCTGGTCTTTTGGGATTTCCCCTTAGGGTGGGGTTTTGTGGACAGTGCCAGGGCTGTCATGCTTTTGTCTCCTGCCCAGGCCTTGCCCCCAGATGGCCTGACCACTCTGGTTCACTGGGAGGCTGGGTGATGTAGGATCTGAGAATGGGACAGAATTATCCGGTGTCCTGCCCTGGGCATCCTCAGGTGAGAGTTGCAACCTATGGCAACCCCACTTCCACCCTCCTTTGATTCCTGGGGGACCTATGCTTCCAGGTTGAGGTCAGAGGGAAGGTGCTGGCTCCATCTCTGGGCTGCTCTTAGAGGAGGGTGGGCTCTGGTTATCTTCCTGAGATGTGAGTAGGGGGTGCTGGGGACTCACACTACCTCCTCAGTGTCCCCTCCACACCTAGCTCTCTGCTTGGGAGTGTTACAAGGAGTAGATCCCTTCAGTCAGGGCACTGCCATAGTTCCTGGTTACAGCTGCCTCTGCGTAGGAGTGCCCTCCTTCTCAAGCTGTCAGACATACAGGTGCCCTGCTACCTCAGTTTCCCCATCTGGCCAGCACAAAGCCTCCAGTCTGTTGGCAGCAGTCTGTGTTGGAGATCCTCCTCTGGCTGGCCTCGGCTGTCATATGAGCGAGGGCATAGCCCTTCTCTTCCCCTGCTGGATTTTGATTCATAAAAATTCCCAAGGCAGCTCCCTGAGTCCAGTGCTGTGCCAGGCTGCAGAATGCCAGGATGACAGGATCCAGGCATCCCATGGGGACAGCAGGGCATGAGAGGCACATAAACAGCAACAGGCAAGACGCAAAATCCCCAGGCCATTTGGCATCTGCTCTTTGAGTGTCCTAGAATGTTCCTGGTTTTAAAAAAGAAGCTACGCCCTTCTTTATCCATGCCAGCACCCTTTCACTTTCGCTTTTGATGGGCATTGCACTGGCCCTTGTGCACCAGGCCCTGGGACAATGGCAGAACAAACTACACCGAGAGATTTTCTCTGCTGTGTAGCTCTCAGCACCTGGGGGCTGAGGACTGAGTCCAAGCAGGGCACTGAGGAAGGTGGCAGGGCAGGGTGAGTGTTTGTGGGAGGAGGTGGGGGCCTCAAGGTGTGACACGGAGAGGGGCCAATGTGCCTCTGAGCTCCACAATATTATGCTTTTTCTTTGCTTTTTTGTCTTTTCGAGACAGGGTCTTTCTGTGCAAGAGCTCAGGCTGGCCTTGAACTCACTTTGTAGCCCAGGCTGGTCTCAAACTTGCAGCAGTTCTTCTGCCTCAGCCTCCTGGGTGCAGGGACTACAGACAAGTGGCACCATGCTGGCAACACTATAATTTTTGCGCTTCACCTAGACTGGGATTCTGTGGAATTATTGTGAGCCCTCACTAGGCAGCAGTGGTTGCATCCTCAAGGAAGGGTCCTGGCCCCTTTGGGGGACCCAGGCATAAGCAGGTAAAGGTGTGCACTCTGGGGTTGGGCTTGGGTTCATATCCTAGCTCTGCCCCACCTCTCTGTCACACGTTGTCAGATCGCTTGCCTGTGTGCCTCAGTATTTTTCCCCATAAAATGGGGATGGTGATACCCCCTCCTCCAGAGTGGTGGGAGGGTTAAATGAATTCCTCCAGAAAAGCATTTAAAGGGGTGTCTGGTGCATCCTAGGTGCTTAGTAAATATTAACTGCTCACTAGGCTACTTAGCTTGAACCAAGCCAGCCTGGAAGAGCCCTTGTACCCTGCCTCAAGTGAGAGGAATTTCCCGATCCCTCGGGAGACAGTGCGCTAGCCACTGTAAACTTCTTACACCAGAACCATACAGGGATGTGGGAGCCTGTGTTGTTGGTTTTTGTGGTATGGGGGATTGACCCAGAGCCTTCAGACTGAGCTGCATTCCCAGCCCTTTTAGTCTTTAATTTTGAAACAGGGTCTTGCTGAGATGCTAAGCTGTCCACACTGGGCTTGGCTGTGGGGTCCTTTTCCTCAGTCTCCCAGATGGCAGGGATTACAGGCGTGTGCCACCAACCCTGGCCAGCCAGTGAGCTTGATTTAATTCTTGGCTTCTTAGAACTCTCTGTGGGATTTTAAGTTGGTTTCTTGCTTTCCTCAGGTTTCAGTTTTTATGGTTACAAGATGGGGAGCTTGGCCTGGACAGCCCTGGCATGGAACCGTGGGCACCTTAACTTGGGCTGGGCTTGCTTGCCCCATCCCTCCTCGGCCTGGCTCCTGGACAAGTCCTGCTCTAATCTTGCTTCTCCTCTCTGCAGGTGGTGAAATGAGCTCACGGGAAGCTTTCCAGGCACAGAGGAGCCAGCTGGTGGGGCAGCTCACATCAGGGTCCCTGGAGGGCTTTGAGAGCATCTTGGACTGGCTGCTCTCCTGGGAGGTGCTCTCCTGGGAAGAGTACGAGGGCCTCCGCCTCCTGGGCCAGCCTCTCTCCCATGTGGCCAGGCGCCTCCTCGACACGGTCTGGAACAAAGGCAGCTGGGGCTGTCAGAAGCTCCTTGAGGCTGTCCAGGAGGCCCAGGCTGACAGGCAGCCCCCTGATCTGCATGACAGCTGGGACCCTCACTCATGCCACCCTGCCAGAGACTTGCAGCATCACCGACCAGTTATCGTCAGGAGACTCTATAGCCATGTGGAGGACGTGCTGGCTATGGCCAGGGAGCGAGGTTTCGTTAGCCAATATGAGTGTGATGAAATCAGGTTGCCCATTTTCACGGCATCCCAGAGGGTAAGTGCTCCACCCTGGCTTGGTGTAATTCACAGGTAGAGAGTAGTCACCATGATTAATGCTTCTTGAGAAGTCAGCCCTATGAGGTTGGTGTTGGGAGTCCCCTTGTAAGTAAAAGTTGCCCTGGATCACTGGCAGTGTACCATGAGAGAAAGTGGGGTGTGGTGGTGGCTGAGCGCCAGGGGCCTGCAGCCAGGATGAGGCAGGTTTAAGGTCAGCCTTCTATCTGGAACCTTTCCTTCCTAATGTCTCCGGCCTCTGTTTCCTCATCTGTAGAACACTAGCCGTGGATATTTGGTACTTCTGCAAGGTTTGCGGGAGAGCTCAGTGGGTCAGTTAGACCAGCGTCTAGCACCTGGGAAGCACCCTGGCTGCTACCGTCTCTGTTATGAGTGGTGTCCTGTACTTGCACACGTTTACTGCTATTTTAAATTAACAGCTCAACAGAATATAGCATTTCATTATCTTAAATTTACATTTAATAATTAATATGACACACTACATACTAGTATGGTTTAAACACCCTCTTGGGTTTCTGATAGGAATTTGTGTGCGATGGTAGACATTTGGAGTTGTGATTTAGCACCCTGTGATGATTCAACAGAGACCAGAAGGGCAAATAAAGGTCTTCTGGTTGTTTTTGAAAGGCTTTGTCTTATTTTCCCCCAAAGGCTTCCTGTGAGGCAGATAGAACATAGTGATTAGCATTCCATTCTACAGATTGGAAAATTAGAGCCCAGGGAAATTATAGTAGCAAAGCAGAGGGCCAGTGTAGGACCCCACACCTCGACTGATTCATTCATCATGAACTTATTCAGCCACGTATTCAGGCAGAATCCATTAGGTACTTATTACATCCCAGGCTCTGTCTTAAAGTTTGTTGCCCTCAGAGTGTTTTCATTCAGTAACTACTTGAGAAGTATTTGAGAAAAATGAACTATTGAATGAATAAATGAATGAATGGATTGTAATTACATTGGAGTGTTAGGGTGGGCTGAGTTACTGACTTCCTGGGTTTTATTTTTATTTCTTTAAAATATATAGATTTGTGATATTCTGTTGAGGCTAGATTAGCCTAGGTTGACAAGAATGAAATAAGCAGCTCTGTAAGCTTGATGTGAAGCTAGCTCAAGATTGTTAAGTATTTCCAGATGTGAAGTGGTCTCCTCTAACTAACACATACAACCTACAGTTACACTCTGGGCACCAGCTCTTTTGGTCCTCATAAGGGACTCTAAGGGGATTCAGAAGACATCTTATTTATTTTACCTGCCTTGGTGTCTCTTGTGACCTGTTGTGGGGATAGAATCAGATGAGCACATCACAGAAGTTATAAGATTGTGTTTTGTCATCTTTGATTAAGTCTTTGGCAGTGTCGTTTGGTCTGGGTGTCCTGAGGGATTTGGATAAAGTAGTTGATGTTCCAGAAGAGACATGGCATGAACAGAATTATTTAGATTGGTGAAAAAAAGTAAATAGGATAACTTATGAGTCCAAGAAAAAGTCCCAGTGGAAATCAGGAAATACAATCAAACAATGAGAATATTTTCTCCAAATCTATAGGCCCCACTAAAGAACACAGAGGAAAGTTTGTAATCTTCAGTGCTTAGATTTAAGAAAGATTAAATTCTAATGAGCTAAGAATTTATTTTAAGAAAGAACTTAGTAGACAGCAAAAGCTGGCCTTGAAGGTAGATAGAAGGGACAGCGGACAACAGCTCTGAAGATTGTAGGAGTTAACAAAGGACTACATTGAAGTTCTCACAGTTCATCTTTTGCTGAGCTTTTTTTTTTAAATTCTAGTATTCTTTGATCTCGGATTTGGTAGCCTTCCCTTGGTGATTCTAACTACCACATCCCCCTTGTCAGGCTTTTGATTTTCTTTCTAGAAGTGTTTGCCACTGAGTATGTTGGAGACCTAATGTGGAATGGGGCAAGTTAAAGAAGTAAATCCACAAAGTGCCCTTAGCTCCCACAGAAGAAAGCACCTACTGTGTGCCCAGCAATGTACCTAGCCATTTCCTTGAATTATCCTAGTTAAGTTCCACTGTGTCCTTCTGAAGGTATAGTCTTACTATACTTTTTCTTGGCAGTGAAAAGACTACACATATCTGGGAAGGAGCCAGCTAGAATTTGAATCCAGGTCCGCTTTTCCTCAAAGCTGATGCTTTTCTCTCTTTTCCGTAAAATGTGAGTGGTTTGTGTGATTTTGCTCAGCTGGGTCTAATAGTTGTTAGGAAACCAGAGGCTGGTAACACCAGCTGTGATACCAGCTGTCTGTGTGACTCATGGAACTACTTGTGTTGGTAGGGCTGAGGTGTCAGACTGAGCTCTGAATTGCTTGTTCCCAACACAGAATTAACTTAGACATTTCTTAATTGGGAAATATATGGTGCTTACAGGAGAGTATATAAATTTTATAGCTATGGAAATAAACATTTTCCCATTCCCCAAGTTAAGAAATAGACTGATACCAGTACCCAGGCCTTTCTTTAGTTTCAGCTGCTAGACATTACCACCACTCTGACTTTGGTGTTAATCATTCCTTTACTGTTTTAGTGTCTTTGACAATAAATCCACACACAATACATACTTTTTTAAATGAGTAGTAAGCCTAATATAGCTAAGTAAGGAAAGAACATGTATGCCCTTTGTTAATGAAGGCTTCCAGGTCAGTGAAACTTATCAGGGTCTGGAAGTTTATAAAGGTTCCATCCTGGAGGGTGGCAGATAAGGTCATGAGTAGATCTGTGGAAATTGAGGACTCATTTCTGCTGGAGGAGCTGGTAAGGCTAATGTGAGAGAGGTATCAAGTGTCCAGTAGGAATGCTATCAGAAGAAATGGGCTGTCCCATTTATCTAGTTGTAAGGCTTGCTAGAGACTCTTTTGGCTCCCGGAGCTGGGTAAGGGTGTTTCTATAGAATGAAATAAACGCTGTCAGATGACTTATGCAGCAGGAGTTGAGAGAAGGAGCCTGTTAGTTCATGGTGAAGACGAGTGAAATATAGATAAGAACTAGGTCCAGGCTTGATCCGTCATCTTCAGATTTCATAGTCATCCTATATTTCTCCTGAATTCTGAATATTATGTCTTTCTCTAGCTTGGTGGTTCAATAGTCTTGTATTCAATTCTTTAGCATGAGTGCACGGAGGTTAAAATTTCTGAGTGTGTCTAATGTTTTCCTCATACTGCATGGACAGTTTGATTGGGTATAAAATTCTGGGTTGGCTGTCATTTTCCTTGAGAACTAGGATAGCATTACTCTACTGTCTTCAGAACTGCTGCTAAGAATTCTAAAGCCATTTTTGTAACTTTCTGGAAGATTGTCAAATTGTCTTTTACTCCTTAACATTCTAAAATTTCATAATGCCTTAGATGCTAGATACTCATGGGATCCTTTGAATCCAGAAACTCATGACTTTGTATTCTGGGAAATTACTTGATGAGTATACTGATAATTTCTTTTGTTGTATTCTATTCTTTCTTTATGGAATTATAATTACTTGTTAGAATTTCTTGATTAACCCTCAAATTTTCTTACAATTTCCACCTCTGTCTTTTTGCTTTATTTACTCTTGTTCATCTCAACTCTATATACTCTTTAACTTTTCATTTTTTATATCATACTTCTAATTTACAAGAGCTGGTTTTAACTGTTCCTTTGTTATAGCACAAGCTCGTATTTTATGGATTAAATCTCCTATTTAAAGCTCACAATGATAGTTGGTGTTTTTGTTTGCTCACTTGAGTTTTTTCATCGACATAAACATTTTAATCTTACAAATTGTTTCCTCCTTTCCTCGCTGGTTTGGCTTCTTTTGCCCATATTAGATATTTTCTTTGGGCATATGGCAGTTCTTTGTTGTCTTTTTCCTTAGTGAAAACTTACCATCTATCTTAGTAAAACTTGTCTGCTATGAATTTCACGTTAGATACTTTGGGAAATGCCAGTATTTTTTATCTATAGGTTTTTCTTCCTGCATAGCTCTGATTTATTGTCTAGAACACAGACTTCTTGCCTTAGGTGAAGACTTGATTTCCAGATGCCTAGGAGCCCAGTTAAGGAGAGGGCTGGGCAGCAGCCATGGTGGTGATGAAAAGTTTAGCATTCAGCCTTCATTTTGCTCTTGGTCATTTACTCCTTGTTTGAGGCATGAGAACCACTTCCCTAAGTGTGCCTGACTGCACAATCCAGAGATCTTTTACCCTTTCCAGAATATAAATCTTCGGACTTTGTCATGGCAGGAAGGGACAGATGTTAGTGGCTTAGAGTGACCAAGGGTACTGTGAGATCTAGTTTATAAACTACCTTGACCTCACCCTTAGTTTCATCATTTGCTTCACTCCCAGAGGTGCCATATGCTAATAGTTCCAGAGCCCTTGACAGATTCTAGAGTATACTTTATGGGGTTTTCAACTTCCCCATGTTTGGCTTAGAATTTTGCTTCTAGAATCTCCTAAGTCTGTTGCCATTCATTCATTCAGCAGATCTTCTAACCTTTCATATGTGTCAGGCACTCTTCTAGGCACTGGGGAAACCTCAGTGAGGGAGCCCTAGTGAGCAGATAGGCAGAAAACCTTGTCTTGGGGGTGCTCACACCTCAGTGGGGGGAGGTAGACAGCAAGCAGAAGGAAGCACATCACTGCACATGTGACAAGGAGCTAAGTGATGGTACAGAAGGTCAGTAGGGTGAGTCTGGGGATGGAGAGTGTGGGAAAGGAGCAGGGAAGAGAAGATCTCAATTTTAGAGAGAGAACCCAGAGAGTTCTATTTTGAGCAAAGACTTCAAGGTAGTGAAGGTGTTAGCTGTGTGCCTTGGGGGAGGAGGGTGTTCTAGGCAGGGGTGCAGCCAGAGTCAAAGCCTAGAGGTAGCAGCGTGCTGGGTGTGTGTTTAGGAGACAGGAGACTAACATGAAAGAGAAGTGAGCTGGGAAGAGGAGTAGGAAGTGAGAAACTTTGGTACAGATTGTTACAGAAGGGATTTTTGTCTGATATGGACCTGGAAGGTCCTGTTGGACTTAGGCTTTGCCTCTGAGACAATGAGGACACAGTTGAGATATTTAGAACCATGTGATCAGCTTCATTTGTAAATCCTGAAGCTCTGGGGCCATGGCATTGAGAAAAGATGTGAGGAGCAAAGATTCCACATTGGCAGCCTCTGTCCTCTCCAGGCGAGCCGTGTAGATGGCCGGGAGCAGGTGGCAGTACAGGAAGTGATGAGAAAAGTGGGCTTTATAGTTACGCCTGCAGCATGTGGAGGGTGGCCCTGCGTGGCTGCCACCACTGGAAGCACAGCTGAGGTTCTATTTTTCCTTCAGTGCTAGGATTTAACCCAAGGCCTTTGCACTAAGCTACATCCCCAACCTTTTTTATTTTTTATTTTTTTTATTTTGGGACAGGATCTTGCTAAATTGCCCAGGCTGGACTCTTTTATCTTTTAATTCTCCTGCCTGAGGCTTCTGGAAACCTGGGATTATGGGCTTTCTCATTATGCCTGGATCCACATTGAAATTCTCATTGCACACATACCACCTTTTGAGGACTTAGCATGAATGAGGTGATGTAGTCCATCTCTCTACTTTTTTGTACTGATTATGTGTGGTAATGGCAACATTTTTGATGTCTTAAGTTTGTTAAAGTATAGGATTAAAATTCTGTGGTTTTGAACTTTTAAGAAGGTGACTGTTAGAAAGTTTGAAATTGCGTGTGTGGCTGGCGCTTGTCTCTTGCATTCCCTGTCTTTTGGGCAGTAGGTGTGGCTCTGATGGGGAGCCCACAGAAGTTGCTGGTGGCTTGCAGCTTTGAGGGCGATGCGTAGGTCTAGGGGCTGAGCAGCTGGAAGGGCAGAGTTGACTTAAGCTGGAATGTAAATGGCGTAGGTTTGGCCTGGGTGAGGGCTTAGGAAACACTTAAGTGGAAGAGGACAATGGGCAGTTGGATATATGTGAGTCCCAGGCTTGGGGACAATTTGGGCTGGAGGTGAAAGTGTGAGGTCAGGAACAGAGATCCAAGCCCTGGGCCCATAAACTGGAAATCACTTCCAAATCATTCACAGCCTCTAGATAATTTTTCATATATATGTATGCTTGTAGTTTTATGTCTTTATTTTATGTTATTTAGTCTCCTTCAGTTTAGGCCTTCTCTCTTTTAATACATTTTGGAAGGGAGCTAGATTGGATGTATATGTTCACTATCCAATTCAGCTTTTTTCTTTTCTCTTTTTTATGTATTTAGGACAGGGTCTACAGGATCTACAGGGTCTCACTATGTAGATTGGACTCATAGTGATTCTCCCATTTTCAGTCTGCCAAGTGCTGGGATTACAGGTTCGATCCACCACACCCAGTCTCAATTGCCATCTCAGTGTGCCCTGTGGGCGGAGCTGGCATGGCACACTAAGGATCAAATCCCTGGCCCCGAAGCAGGTGCTTTAATCTGCTGAACAATCAGGCCAGCCCTAAAAAATGACTTTCTTTCTTTTTTTTTTTTGGTACTGTGGATCAAACCCAGGACCTCCCCAGCCCCATGGGATGGAACTCTGGTCCTGTGCTTGCCAAACTCAGGACCTTGTGCTTGCCACGCAGGCACTTACTCCACTGAGCTACATCCCTAACCCAGTTCAGCTGTTTAAACTCATGTAGTTGGTTTTCTAGCCTTTTACTGTAGTAGAAGAAAGAGGCCAATGAAATTTCAGTATAGATTGTGTATCCTTTATACTAAATGGTTGGCCCCTAAGTGTTCTGATTTCTGATTTTTTTTTTTAGATAGTGTAGTATTTGCATATAGAATGAGATATCTTGGGGATGGGATGCAAGTCAAAACAAAAAATTCATTTAGGTGTTATGTACACTACACAGAGCCTAAAGGTAATTTTATTTCATTAAAATATATATATTTTTTGAGACAGGGTCTCCTTGTGTCGTTCATGCTGGCCTTGAACTCACAGCTATCTTCTTGCCTCAGCCTGGGATGATGGTATCTGCCACACTTTCAACTTGGTAATTTTATAGAATATTTCTAATAATTTTGTACGTGAAACAAAGTTTCATGGTGTGAAACCATCAGCTTGTGGCACTGTGTTGGGACTCCAGCAAGCTCTGGCTCTGAAGGTGTCTCAAATTTCAGGTTACCAGGTCAGGGAGGTCCACCTTGTCCTCAGAGAAGACCTTCTTTCCTCCCCGCCTGCCCCACTCCGTCAGCCTGTCTGAAACAGTCATGGCTCCTTCTTCTCCCATAGGCCAGAAGGTTGCTAGACCTTGCCGCCGTGAAGGCCAACGGACTGGCCGCCTTCCTGCTGCAGTGCACTGAGGACTCGCCAGCCCTTCTGCCCCTGCCATTCCAGGGTATGTGCTTGTTCTTCTCGGTGAGTCAGAACAGGAAAGGAAATCGTCACAGGAGGAGTGGAACCAGGCCGGCGGCCATCCCACATGCTGGCTACATTACTTTCCCTAAAACTCAGTACCTTCAGAACTCAGTTTCCTCATCGCAAGGCTAACGAATGTCACCAAATGACTCATTAGGCTATTGGGAAGATTTAAAAGGAAAAGCGCTCATATTTACTCTCAGCTGTCATTATTTCTTGCATAATGATAATCGGACCCGCCCTACATGCAGGGCTGACTACAGATGTTCCTTACAGTTTAAACTCATCGTCTGTAACACAAAGATGCAGATACATTTTTTTTTTTGAGAGAGAGAGGGGGGGGCTGGTATCACTTGATTGCTGAAAATTAACTACTCATGATCATAAACTCAAGAACCAAGTGGACTTAGAGAATGTGACAACTCTCAGTGCCCAGGGTCACCAACTCAGGAATGGAGGAGGCTTGACTAGCATAGCTGGAACATGCCAGGCATCTGGCTGGTACTTCATGGACAGTATCTGCCCTTTGCAATAACCCAAGAAGTAGGTGTTGTTTTCTCTACTTTATAGATGTGGAGACTGGGTTGGGAGAGTACATGACTAGGCGGGGCAGGGTGGGTCTGACTATGAAGCTCCATTTTCTTCTTGGGAGAAGACAGCGTCAATTATAAAGAGAGGATGTAAACCTGTGACTCTTCCAGCCTCCTCTCCACGTCCCTGGAGGGAGAGTTTTCTGTGCCAGAGCCCTAAGGTGGTTGTGCTGCCCTGGGCCTGTCCTCTGGGTGTCCAGGAAGCCTGCAGTGGGTGGGCTAAGGCCTGTGCTTGGATGAGAGCGTGCACAGCTCACTCAAGAACACAGTGCAGACAGCAGTGTGCAGATGAAGCCGGCCACACAGTATGGCGACCTGTGCCACGGTGGGAGGCGCTTCCAGGATGACACTTGATGTGTGCTCATTTCTCTTTGAAGTGAGAGACACTTCATTTTTGGAGGATTTTAAGTGCTGTTGGTGATGCCTGGAATCTGCGTTGGAAGTCAGGCTATTGGAAGAAGATATATACCTTCTGATGTCTGCTCAGTGCTCCTGGTACATACGAGGGCAGAAACAGCAACAATAATTGTCAGCTTTGTGAACAAAGGAGGAAACAAAAGCTAGGTGTGATGCCAGTTGCTCATAGTCCTACCTATTTGGGAGGCTAAAGCAAGGGGATTGCTTGAGTCTGCTAGTGTGGGAACAGCAAGCCTCAGCAATGTAACAGGACCCTTTCTTGAAGAAAAAGGAGAAGGAGAAAAGGTGACACAGAAGTGCAGCCCCTGCTCTGTGGGGCTGGCAGGTACGTCAGAGAGCTGAGCTCCCTGTGAGTTACGTATTGGCCTCCCGGTTGAGATCAGAAGGGCGTGGTTGTGGGCAGCGAGGCTATGAGGTGAACCACACTGACGTGACACCAGTCTAGTACTCGGGACCAGCCCTTCCTCATTTCCTGAAAGAGGAACTTCACACTGACACAGGAAGTGAATTAATTTGGGGCTTGTTTGGAGGTTCTGGCAGTGGAGCGCAGCACTGAGCAAAGTTCCTCCTCTACTGGGGGTGGTCATCCCCTTCAACCAAGAGCTTGAGCTTTGGGAGGGATGCACGTGGATCGTTGAGGGAGGAAGGGGACACCTGCCTAGACAGCCAGGTCAGCAGAATCAGCACTGGCAATCAACGGGGTGACAGATGTTGCAGCCAGATCGCCCTCACATGCACAGGAAGTGAATTAAACACGTGGTGCCAGGGTGCTGCCGGATGAGCAGCAACCATCTGGGTGTATTCTAGGCTTGAGAGCTTCTCCTGCAGAGGGGAGGTGGATCACGACATGCAGGCAGAGCAGAGGCTCTGGTACCAGGCTGGTCTGGGTGCTTTTGGTCTGAGGCCCTGCAGAGCCAGGCCTGGCCGGTGATGCAGGTTTGTCTCCACACTTCCAGGTCTGTGACCACATCACATCTGCAGAGTCCCTTTTACCTTGTATGGAACACAGCCGCAGGTTCCAGGGACCAGAACATGACACCTTTGGGTGGGCAGTGTTGTGCCTACTGTATCCACTACTATAGTTGTCTCAGTTACTCTTCTGTCATTGCTGGGACAAATACCCAACACTCAGAATTAGGGAAGGAAAGGTTCATTTAGCTCACAGTTACAGCGGTTTCAGTCCACACTCAGCTGGCTCCAAGGCAGAGTGGCACACAGCAGAGGGCAGCAGTTCCTGGCAGCAGAAGGCAGCAAAACAGCAAGAGCAAAAGGGAGGAGTGGCAGCAACAAGGATACAATGACAACAGAGAACACATCTGTCTCTCTGTCTCTGTTATGTTGCATTCAGGCTGTCCACCCCAGGCTGCGTGTAGCGCTCACATCCCAGCAGAACTCAGACCCATATTCCCACCCTTGGATCATGAATTAATCACAAACTATAGAACTGTGCCTCAATGACTATATAAAGCTTTGGGGGGACACATACACATAAACCATAACAATAGTAAACACATTTTTGATTATTTATCAAGTGACAGATATTCTTCTAAGCTCCATCTTATCTCAGTGCCTCATGAACACTGAATAGGTTGTCCTGTATTTGCAGTAGGACAGTGTTCTGACTGGGTGGCTTGGCTCTACTAGTGGTAGGCCAGGTCAGACTCTGGCCTCCTAGGCCCATACACCCTGTTTCCCTTCAGAAAGAGGCAGTCAAGGGTAGGTGGGGAGTGGACTTGCCTAAGGCCACCTAGCCAGTGTGGTGGGACAGACATCCAAACACCAGTCTCCTGACCCCAGCCCAGCATTGCCTGATGCCAGTAATAATCATGACAACAGCTTTCAGGCACTTTCTGTTGGACACTGTCCTTGGCCTTTGGCATGAGCTACCTCTGTGGGTCCAGAGTTCTGTAAGGTGGGGACTGCCTCCCATCTGTGACATCATCCCCCAGCCTGCTGTGTGGTCAGTGCCCATTCCAACCAAGGTCCCACCCTCATGAGCCTCTTCTGTCTTGCAGCTGCTGAATGCCAGAGGTACATAGCCAAGCTGAGGACCACGGTGTCTGCTCAGTCCCGCTCCCTCAGTACCTACGATGGGGCGGAGAATCTCTGCCTGGAGGACATTTACACGGAGAATATCCTGGAGCTCCGGACAGAGGTGGGACCCCTGAAGAAAAGCCCTGCCACCCTGAGGCTGGAGGAGCTCTTCAGCACCCACGGTCACCTCAACCAAGATGCAGACACCGTGCTGGTGGTGGGCGAGGCAGGCAGCGGCAAGAGCACGCTCCTGCAGCGGTTGCACTTGCTGTGGGCTACGGGGCAGGACTTCCAGGAGTTCCTGTTCGTCTTCCCGTTCAGCTGCCGGCAGCTGCAGTGCATGAGCAGGCCTCTGTCTGCAAGGACGCTGCTCTTTGAGCACTGCTGCTGGCCTGATGCTGGTCAGCAGGATGTCTTCCAGTTCCTCCTTGACCACCCTGAGCGTGTGCTGCTCACCTTTGATGGCTTTGATGAGTTCAGGTTCAGGTTCACGGACCAGGAACGTCACTGTTCCCCAACGGACCCTGCGTCGGTCCACACTCTGCTTTTCAACCTCCTTCAGGGCAACTTGCTGAAGAATGCCCGAAAGGTGTTAACCAGCCGCCCGGATGCGGTTTCGGCGAGCCTCAGGAAGTATGTGCGCACGGAGTGTCACCTCAGGGGTTTCTCAGAGGAGGGCATCGAGCTGTACCTGAGGAAGTGTCATCCTGAACATGGCGTAGCAGACCGCCTCATCCACCTGCTCCAAGCGACCTCTGTTCTGCACGGCTTGTGCCACCTTCCTGTCTTCTCATGGATGGTATCTAAATGCCACCAGGAACTGCTGTTGCAAAGTGGGGGCTCCCCCAAAACCACCACAGATATGTATCTTCTGATCCTACAGCACTTCCTGCTGCATGCCTCCCCTCCAAACGTCATCTCCCAAGGCCTGGGACCTGGCCTCTTTCAGAGCAAGCTGCCCTCCCTCCTGCACCTCGGCCGCCTGGCCTTCTGGGGCTTGGGCAGATGCTGCTATGTATTTTCAGCCCAACAGCTCCAGCTGGCACAGGTTGATGCTGAGGACATTTCTCTTGGCTTCCTGGTGCGTGCCCAAGGTGCGGTGCCCGGGAGTGCAGCACCCCTGGAATTCCTGCACATTACTTTCCAGTGCTTTTTTGCTGCGTTCTACCTCGTGCTCTGTGCCGATGTGCCAACAGCCTCACTCAGACACCTCTTCAAGTGTCACAGGCCAGGCAGCTCTCCACTGGCCAGACTGTTGCCCGTGCTTTGTGTCCAGAGCCCCAGGACCAAAGATGGTAGTGTGGCAGCTTTGCTGCAGAAGATTGAGCCACACAATCTTCAGATCACTGCAGCCTTCCTGGCAGGGCTGCTGTCACAGGAGCACCAGGACCTGCTAGCTGAGTGCCAGGCATCTGAGAAGGCCCTGCTGCGGCGCCAGGCCTGTGCCCGCTGGTGTCTAGCTCGCAGCCTCCGCAAGCACTTCCACTGCATCCCGCCGGCTGTGCCAGGTGAGGCCAAGAGCATGCACGCTATGCCTGGCTTCATCTGGCTCATCAGGAGCCTCTATGAAATGCAGGAGGAGCAGCTGGCACGGGAGGCCGTGCGGGGGCTGGATATCGGGCACCTCAAACTGACATTCTGCAGCGTGGGCCCTGCCGAGTGTGCTGCCCTGGCTTTTGTGCTGCGGCACGTCCAGCAGCCTGTGGCCTTGCAGCTGGACCACAACTCTGTGGGTGACATTGGCGTGGAGCAGCTGCTGCCTTGTGTCGGCATCTGCCGGGCTCTTTAGTGAGTGTTATTGGTCATGGGTCAGTGGTACCATCAAGGTTAGGTGCTGGGTCACCTGGCTGGGATCTGGAAGTCTGGCCCCAGGCGTGATTCTGCTATGCCACTGTACAAGGCAGGCCAGACCCACCCCAGCTTGGGGCTTTAGTTTCAACATATGCTACGGAGGGCCCTACTTTATGGAATGCTCTGTGTGGTTTGCAGGTTCTGTGCTACACTTTCTGCAGTGATCTCGTCTCTGGGCTGTCGGCAGGGACATCATTATCCCCATTGTCCTTCACTTGAGGCTGGGGGCAGGGGAGGGGGTGACTTGTCAGGTCACACAGGAAACAGAGAGCTGGACTTCACAGACTACATCACGAGTTGTCTATGGGTGCCATTGCCCAGCTGCAGAGAAGCCCTGAGGTCAGGTCCCATTTTCTGCAATGCGCATGCGAGTTCTTCAAATCGCAGGTGACCTGTGCCCTATAAGAGGCTTTAAAATCCCAACAAGATGGGCATTTCAGGACCTGAGAGGAAAAAGTGGCTGCAGAGTTTCGCTCACCCTCTCATTCCTTGTGTGGCGTAGTATCCAAGGAGCACTCGGTCTTGCCCATGCTGCTTTCTGCCTCCTGGTGAGGACTCAAAGTTGTGCTTTTTTGAGCCTTTGGATGTTGGCTCCATGGCTTGGGGCAGGTGGGGGCAGGGAGCCTGCCCAGGCCTGGTGGTCAGTGTGTCCCCAGCTCTCCATCTCCCCCGATGGCTTTTAAAGGAGATGTCCTATGTTCTCTCCTTTTAAGCCTTCGAGAAAGCAGAAGTTGTAGATTAAAGTTAAAACCTATTTGCCACCTCCTGGGGCTGTGGAGCTACTTTCAGCTGACCTCGATGCCGAACAAAGGACAAGACTCTCCTTGAGTGTATTAGGATGCTTATTTTCTCTGAGGCAAAGCACCGGCTTTCCCCCATTAATAAATACAGACATCTACTTGAATCTGCACAGTGCCTTATTAGCCCTTACACAGGACTGAGGCCATATTTATAGCATAATAAGTATACTTACCATAATATGTGTCTCATATACAGGTCCTGCAGGGGACAGGTGTCACACTTAAACCGCGCAGTTTAGGGAAAGCCTAGTAGAAGGACTGTCTATAGAGCTGTGGGCAGGAGTTAGGAAGAGTGAAAGGGCTGAGCGAGGATCCTGGGCCAGGAGCGGGTCAGTGGGCACGGGGGCAAGCAGGGCAAGGGAGTATTTAGTAGCTGACAAAGGTACGGTGAAGGCCCCCTGAGCTTAGCAAGCTGGGATCTGAGAGAGTAAAGCCTGGCACCCCCTCCACTTCCTGCTAATGTCCTCCATTGGCTGCCCCCAACAGGGAGACAGCATCTGTCTGCTGATGCCATCCACGCACAGGTATCTACTGCCCAGGCCCAAGGGCCTAGGGGAGAGTGGATCGGGCAGATGAATGGAAGGCACCCAGTGCAGTGACCCGCTTCCTCTGGAAGAAAGTGCTTTGATATTTTGACTGGGAAATTTGGAGAGCTGGCCGTTGAAGCTATTGATAGAAATGTGAATGTGCATTATTGTGGATAACGGCACCCTAGTTTTTACCAGGTTCTCAAAAGGGTCCCTGAACCTTAAGAGGCCAGGTATCGCAGTCGCCTGGGTGATGCTGAAAGACCAGTCCCTCCTGAGCATTGTGGAGTAGATTTTATTTTTTCAACTATAAATGTTCATTTGACAGCCCTGCTCCATGCTGATAGTATATGAAAGGGCTGGGGAGCCTATGGCTCTGTCTTTTCAGAGAAAAGTGAGACTTATCTGGGTCTAGCTTGCGATACTCAGGTATCAGGCAAAGATGCTGTTGAGACAGAGATTCCTGGGTCTGCCCCTAGTAATTCCCTTTCACTAGGTTTGGGGTGGGGTCCTTGGAATCTGGGTGTTGAGCAAATATCACAGGTGATTCAGATATGGCTGGTTTCACACTGTTGGAACTATTGGAAGACAGGAATCAGCTTGATTTTCCCTTAGCAGTTCCTGTGGCTTGGGTAAGTGTCCCTTAAATGTTCTTTTGTTGAAAGCTTGGCTCTCAGGGTAGTGTTATGGGGTGGTTGTAGAACCTGTTTTAGGCAGGCCCTTGTGGGAGGTCTTTATGATATTGGAGGGATCATGTGACTTGAATGGGATCATGTGACTCTGGTCCCTTTTCCTTCCTGTTTGCACCCTGGTTCATGATGCAAATAGCTTTGCTCCTTCACATGTTCCTGCTATGGTGTGGTGCCCCACTGTAGGCCCAAAAGCCACTGGGGCAAAAGGGCTGGAACTTCCAAAAGTGGGTACCAAAATAACCTTTTCCCTTTATAAGTTAATTACCTTAGTGTTTTGTTATAGTTATGGAAAATTACCACAACAGCTAAAGTCCTTGACTAAGACAACGGCTTCTTATCCTACAAGCAACTGTGAGGTTGCTCTGCATGTGTGCCTGTGTGTGTGTGTGTGTGTGTGTGTGTGTGTGTGTGTGTTCATAGAGGGAGAGAAGAAAAGAGAAAGGGAGGAAGGGGTACTGGCAGTTCTCCCACAGTTCCAGGCAGCATCTCTCCCACTCGAGTTTCCATGCCAACAGAAACCCACAGCCTCTAGGAAATCCCATGTACCAAGTGCCCCATGCAGGCTTCTTTAGAACCTGGCTTCCTCTGACTCTGGGGTGATGGAGTTTTTGGCTGTGACCCATAGCGAGTGAGAAGATGAGAGCGAGCGGGCACACCAGTGTGTAGAATCAGAACAAAAGCTCCAGGAAATGAGTTTCCCTTGTTAACTCTGGTGTACTCCACCCCTCCTCTTCTGTCTGTTCTATTTCAGCTTTTAAAATGTTGCTCTGGAGCTTCTACATTGATTCCCTGGCCTACTCATGGGTCACAGGTTCTAGAGAAGCAGGTAGAGCCACAAGGAGGAGACGTCCTGTGGTGGTTAGGGGTGAGATTTGGAGTCATACTGCACTGTGTGACCATAGCAGTCCTTTCCATGGGTGTGCCTCAGTTTCTTTCTCTCCACTGGAATAAACTGTAGCACCTACTTTATAGGCCATGGTGTTGGTCAAATGAGGCTACTGCTGTGAAGTTCCAGGTGCATAGAAGGCCCCCCATCCAGTGCTCATGATACAGGGGACCATGTGCTAATCCTGGTGAGGGCAGCCATGGCACTGTTCCTTCCTGCCAATGAGGAGATCATTGAACAACTGATAAGTGGCCTGGGCCCTCTGGTGCCCGGGAAGGTCGTCACGTAGCCAGGGCCTCCCAAGATTGCCTGAAGATGAAAAACCAGGCGCATCACAATTGTTAAAATACTTAGACCCCTGGTTCCTGCCTCCTGTGTACTGAATCACAAGCCTTGCGGTGAGGGCCTGAGCTCTGCGTTTTGTGGAAGCGTTCAGATGAGCTCATGATAAGGGGGGACTATGGGGATGAGGCCCCGAGACGGTTCTGCTTGTCTCTGTCACAGATCACCCCCTTTTCCCGTGTGGCTGCAGTGAGGCTGCTGTGGTGATTGTTGTCTTTCTGTGAGATGAGAGCTGGGCCTCAAGTTAGCTGTACGACTTCTGCAGGATTGGAGTGCTCTTTAGTAGGGGCCCTGGGTCCCCATGTCTTGGATCATTTGCATCATGGTCGGCTCCTGGCCAGAGATGCTGGATGTCTCCACTTTTCTGGGGTGCTTTGTCCTTCTGGTGACTTCCAGAAGCATAGATACTGCCACTTCGGGGATGAGTGAGTGAGTCTCTTGAGGGCATTTTTTACATTGTTTTTCACTTTTGTTAATTTTAATTTTGAATTAATTTATTTTGTCTTTTTAGTTTGCGTGATAACAATATCTCAGACCGAGGCATCTGCAAGCTCATTGAGCATGCGCTTCACTATGGACAACTGCAGAAGTTGGCGTAAGCAGGCTGGGCTGTGGACACCGGGCCCTGGGTCCCCCACCTCACTCCAGGCCGCTCTGCCTGGGCAGCCATGAGTGCGAGATGGGTGGGGTAGGGATGCTGCCTGACAGGAGGATGCAGGGTGGCTTCTCCTGGAGAGGGGGCAGGCCTAGGTTTGAGGGCTCGCGGACCCCGCGGCTCATCTCCTTATATCCTCTCTCTTGGAACACAACAGTCTGTTCAACAACAAATTGACTGACGGCTGCACACACTCCATAGCCACGCTCCTTGAGTGCAAGCAGAACTTCTTGGCGCTGAGGTGAGTCCTGGGATTCCTTGTGCTTTGCAAACTAATTTTCTCCATAGCTGCATCAGAGTTGTCCAGTTTTCTACCCTGGCCTGGCTGCCAGTGAGCTTGTGACCCCTGACTAAATGCAGGGTAGTCAGACTTGGGTTCTCCAGTGCTGTGTCCTCCTCTGGGCCAGTGCCTCTGATGGCTTCCTTCCGCCCTCAGGGTGACCACGTTTCCAGGCCCTTTTCTTTCCCTCTGTCTCCTGAGTGTCAGGAGCTCTCTGAGGTAGCTTGCTCCCTGAAGCACATTAAGTGTGTCCACTAGGGGGCGCGCGCGCACAGTCACTTGCTGCTACAGGGGTTGTGTGTCCGTCTGGGAGGGCCGCTGTTTTACTGCTCTTTCCGGTCTTGGCTAGCATCCCTCCTAAGAGATGCCACTGAAATGGCCCCTGGTTGGTCTGGGTTGGCTTGGCTTTTTCTCCATGATGGTCTTGCCTTCTTATGAAGAACTGCTTCCAATTCTTTTCGCTTGCTGGGATGGATTTGGAGATGGGAGCTGCCATTTAAAAACGTGGCCATTGAGCTGGGTCTCTACCAGAGCTGCTAAAGCCAGACCATAGCCACATTTTGTGCAAGATTCTGCTCTGCCATGGCCACCTCCCACCCCACCCACCATAGGATGATGGAATTTGTGTCCGGTACATTGTCATCATTTGAGAGCAGGGACTCTGGAGCTAGGTGGCCCGTGATGTGTGACTCTAGCAACCCTAAGACTTGAAACCTCATTGACTGTGCCACCTTGGGTCAGCTTCCTGTCTGCACCTATGTTTCCCTTCCTGTCAGATGAGGATAATGGTTCTAGCCATCTCTGAGATGGTTGTGTGTGTGTGTGGGGGGGGAGTGAGTTAACGTATGCAAGGTTCTGGTGCAGTACAGTAAGTGCTTTATATAGCAAGCTCAGCGAAAGCTCGTGGGTAAATTATGTAAGCCCACAGATTGTGTATCCTTATGCTAAGGCCTCCAAGAAGGAATTAGATGTGCAACAGATTTACTGGCGAAAATGTCTCCAAGTTTGAATGAAGAAGGAGCTTGGGGAGGCTGGGACACATGAGCCTGTGTGAAAGGGAGAGGGAAGCGAGCAAGGCAGGAAGGCTGGGAGGAACGAGGACTTCAGTGGGCCTCTGGGGTGCCCTCGGCCCAGTGGGCCTGGCAGGAAATCTCCTGGGTGTTAGTCACTGGCAGGACAGAAGCTGGATTTCAGAGCACAGTGGCAAGAAGGGACAACTTAAAGAGAGCTGAGATCGGGGGTCTCACAAACACAACTCCAGGGCACCAGCCCCTTCTCCAAGGACATAACACCTGCCTTGTAAAATCCTTGTGAACCAGAGTGGCCCTAAGCTCTTTGAAAGATGAAAGTATGTTATGTTTATTCCAGGAAGCTGGGAGTTGTAGGTGAGTGTTCTGGGGGCTTCTTAGACATGCTCAGAGGGGCTGGGTTGGCTGTAGCTGCAGCCATCCTTGCTGGGACCCTGCTCTTCCTTTCTCCTGCAGCAGCCCTCCAGGTTGAGGAAGTGCTCCCAGAAGGCGCACAGGACGTCTGCTCAGCCACCTGAGCCTGTCCTGGCCCTGGCAGAGCAGGTAGAGGCTCCCTGTGCCTACAGAAGATCTGGGTCTGGGAGGCCTGACTGAGATCAGGAGGAAATGGTGTGAGCTGAGCCGTTCTAATCCTCTGGGGAAACCACCTTCCAGGAAACTACCTGCCGCTTCTCCTCCCAACCTGTCACACTGCTTTGCAAAACACACACTCCCTTCCCTTTGCTGCTAGAGAACAAAGTGGAGGTTGTTGGAGCCACTGAACACAGTCGACTAGGCCACACTGGTGGCTGCTCCTGTCAGAGAGGCCTGAAGAGCTGGGGAGAGGAGAGGCTGTCCCTTTGCAGGGCACTGACAGGCCTGTCCTCTGCCCTCAGCTGCACTTTCAGCCTCCTCTGTCCTCCTTTTCAGGCTTGGAAACAACCACATCACTGCTGCAGGTGCACAAGTGCTAGCCCAGGGCCTCCGAAGCAATGCCTCCCTGCAGTTCTTGGGGTAGGTGGGGTTCTGGGAAGAGGGCCTGCATGAAATTTGGGACTTTTTGAGAACTTAGGGGCCAGTGAAATGCTTCAGCCAGGAGTCCCAAGAGACAGCCCAGGCTCCGATGGGAAGGGTATGCTGGGAGAGTGGTGGCCCTAGACTAGACTTCTCCACCCAAAAAGCAGCAAGTTCCTGTCGTCTGGGTAGGGGAAGGGCAGTGCCCATAGTGGGACCAGGAAGCTTGTAGGTCGTCAGAGGTGTGCAGGCCTGGGCTGTGGCTGTATCTTGAAGCATCTGTGTTTCCAGAGAACATTGTCACCTGGCCCCATGCTAGAAGATGAAGTGGAAATGTCTAGGGGCTGTGTATCCAGGATTAGGACCTTGACCTAGGAGAAGATGTAAGGAAGAAAGAAGAGGACCCGGCAGGGAGGTCTTTGGGCTCTGAGGAGGGAGCCAAGTCTCATACACTGGGCCCCAGAGCAGAGCTTCCTTTGGTAGCCGGACAGAGCAGCTTCTCCAAGGGTTGCACCCACGCCATCCCCAGCAGCTCCTGTCTTGTGTGGACTGGGGCCCAGCTGACAAAACAGGCTACCAAATCCAAGACTGTAGAAAGAGAAGATAACCCTGAGGCCCTGGTGTTCCAGCCGTCCCCTGGCAGGCAGGTTGTCCGCAAGCTCAGACTCAGCCACATGTGGGTTGCTTCAGGAGCCCACACCTTTTTCATGCTGTGTCAGTAGCAATTGAGTCCACCAAAGAAGAGCCCTGGCCCACTGAGGTGTTTTCCTCTTGAGGTGCACAGGGAAGTTTCCAAAGCATGCTAGGACAGAGGAAGATGCCCCAAAGGTGAAGGAGGTGGAAACCAGGAGGGAACTGGGGGAAAGAACGGGAATAAAGATCATTGGCCAGCTCTGGAAGAAGAGCTGGACTTGTGCTGGTGGTGCCCCAGGACAGCTACTTGCTTGAGGACAGAAGCCCCCAGAGGGAAATCTGAACTGAAATGTTTGGGAAAATGTCACAACCATGTGAATTAGAGTGAGAGCAAAGTCCCCACCCCTGTGGACATGAGTTAGGTGGGTTTCTGGGGTTTTTTTTACTTTGATTTAAGGTCCCTGAAAAGTCTGAGTGAAGTTTGGCCATCCCTCCACAAAGATGGCAGCAGGCCTGCCTTGCTAAAGTGTCCCCCCAAGACCTCCCCAGGACTGGGTGGTCCTGGACCTCCTTGGTAGGGTGCAAGAAAGAGGGTGCACCTAGCACATGTCTAGAGGCAGGTACTCACTCGT
Source organism: Capromys pilorides (assembly GCA_004027915.1). Lineage (NCBI taxonomy): Eukaryota > Metazoa > Chordata > Mammalia > Rodentia > Capromyidae > Capromys > Capromys pilorides. The sequence goes on from PVKN010000878.1 coordinate 28,846, forward strand.
GCTCTCTGTGGACTCTGCTTCTCAGGTTCTGGGGCAACACTGTGGGTGATGAGGGTGCCCAGGCCCTGGCCGAAGCCTTGGGTGACCACCAGAGCTTGAGGTGGCTCAGGTAAGCTGCAAGGCCTGGCCTGCATCTGTCCTAGTGTGTGAGGAGGGGGCACTTGGGCCAGTTTTGAAGGCCATTGAGCTTTGTTTCATCTCTTCTGTACTGGACAGCGAGGTGAAGGAGAAAAACCACTGAGCTTGAATGGAGGGTCTTTGAGTCTTTCTAGGGGACTTTGGAAATGACACCTCCTCTCTTGGGGTCTTGGTTTCCCGGTGGAATCAGTCACATTTTGTGTTGAAGACAATTCCAGTCCATCAATGGTGGCTGCATAGTGTGCCCTGTTGAGAATGCTTCTAAGTTGCTCCTGGGTTTAATGACAAGTGCAGTAAGTTAGTGATGCCTGAAATGAAGTACTCAGAGAGCAGGGCCTTAGGTGCCAGACAGTTGCCCTTCACTGGCTAGCTTGTCTCTAAGGTTTCCTCCTTTTCTGACACATTTTCATTTCATGCTTGCAATGTCCAGCCTGGTGGGGAACAGCATTGGCAGCGTGGGTGCCCAAGCCTTGGCACAGATGCTGGAAAAGAACGTGGCTCTGGAGGAGCTCTGGTGAGTTTGGGGGATTTCCTGTCCTTCTCCATAGATAGCCTGGCCTCCTCCAGGGGACAGCTCTGTGGACAAGATGAAACCCGATGGCTGGGTGACTGTGTTTGTCTTTTTATGCACTGAGTGTTGTGAAGCTTCTAGATCCACAAGCATAACTGGTAATTCTTTTTATTCAGGTGTACTTGTTGGTTTGCTAGGTTGTCTGCTGGCTGCACATGGCGTAATGGTTAAAAGCACAGACCAGAATTAAGCATTTGGCAATCTTAGGAAAATTAAACAACAATCCCTGAGTCTCAGATTTCTTGCCTATAAAATTAGGGTAAGAATTCTTCCAAGTATAAAAAGGTATTTGTAGGAACATCTGCCAGCAAACAGCTTAATATAGCCACTGGCATACATATAAACACTATAAACATTAAATTGCAACAGCGGTAAAGTTACTACTACCATTCTGCTGGTAAGGCTGCAGCTACTACCAGTACTATGATGGCTACTAATAGAGAGGCGTTATTGTTGTAAAGTAAGCTGGAGATCCTAAGGACGCTGAACATTGGAAGTGGTGCTCACCTTGGGACAAGACGGTGTCGGGAATGTTTGAATAATGCGCCAGGAATTATGCTCATATTGTTGACCTGAAGAGATTCCTAGTTTTCCATCCTTTAGCTACCATAACAGAGTTTTCAACTCCAGAGACATCTTTGTGATTCCAAATACGCCAGGAAGATAAAATGTTCAGTGTTTATTTTTGCAAGCAGTAGAAAAACACTACTTCATGTAAGCAAAATACAAGCATTGCTATAAGATGGATATGGCCAGGCTTATGAGCTCTGCTAATGTACCACTGATTATATCCTGACTGGACTTTGCTGCTTATGATTTATTGGTAGAGGACTATTTTAGTGCAAGTATGTCAATTATGATAACTCTTAAAAAGAACGTCTTGAGAAAAGTTAAATTTAGTCAAGTTTATTTGAGAGAAGACTAATGAAAGCGGGTGGCACTCAGGATGAGGAGAGGTTCAGAAGATGCCACCCAGCCATGCGGGCAACCCCTATTTACAAATGGAAAAACTTGATTGCTTTCAGTTCTGCATTTGCCTTATTTAGATGTGGGATGATGAGCTGGTGGATTGTGATTGGCTGAAACTTGGCTACAATAATTAGCTGAGACTTAGCTATTTATCACAACACTATACTCTTATTAATTTTTTTTCTGTGTGTGTATTTAGGGAAAGGTCCACAGGGTGTTCACCGTCTCACTACTAGATTGGACTCCTAGCGATCCCCTGTTACAGGCTCCCAAGAGTTGGGATTATAGGCACATAACACCACGCCCAGTCTTAATTGTTGTATGCCCTGGGGGTGAAGCTGACTTGGCAGGCCAGGGGATTGAACCCCAGGCCCCTGTATAGCTTGCAGGTGTTTTAATCCACTGAGCTATTTGCTCAGCCCTATATACTCTTATTAATTTCAGTTTCCTTACATTCTAAGTTATGCTGCAATTTGCTGCATAAGAACTCAAAGTATGGGAGGCAACCTTAGGCCAAATTCAGTTTGACACGCCATTAAACTCACCATGATAGAAAGCCTCCAATCTGCAGAAGCTTAAGTCGTTGAAGAGTTTATTTTTTCACATATAGGTAGTTTGGAGGCAGTAGTATAAGGTTATTATCATGGCTACAAAGGGCTAACGGGAGCCTAAACTTTTTTTTAAGTAGTAGAGATTGAACCCAGGGCCCTTGCACTGAGCTATATATACCTAGCACTTTATTTTAAAAATTTTAAACCATGTTTTTTCTAAGTCACTCGGTGGCCCAGGCTAGGCTCAAAAACACTACCTCAGCCTTCCAGAGTGTTAGGGTGACAGGTGTATGACACCATGCCTTGCTTCGGTTCTGTCATTCTCTTTGTTCCATCATCCTTAGCCTGTGGCTTTGTCCTCATGTTTGGCCGCCTCATCACCACAAGATAGCCGCTCTACCTGTTGCAATTACTTCTGTATTCCAGGACTTAGTGTATGTACCTGAGATGGGGAAAAGGCAGAGGCCAGCTGGATCTCTCTCCTGGAAAAGCACTCCTAGAAGCCCACGTGTCAACTTCCCCTACGTGTTAGTGGCTAAGTGCAGTCACTTGGCCAACTCTGACTGCAGTGGAGATTTGGAATTATGTTTTTTTTTTTTTTTTTTTTTTTTTGCGGAGAAATGAATTTCTACCCCAAATGAAATGGCATTTCCATTAATAAGAAAGAAAGGGAATGTGGGATATCTGGGTCATAAGAGAAACAAGTAGGGCCAGGTGTGGAGGTGCATGCCTATAAATCTCAGCACTTTGGAGGCTGGGGCACTGAGAGTTCAATACCAACCTGGCCAGTCTGAGCTGAATAATGAGACCCTGTCTCAAAAAAGGCAACAAAAAAAGAGAAAGAAAAACAAGAGAAAGAACAGAAGGAAAGAAGGGAAACAGGAAGGAAGGGAAGAAAACAAACTTACGTACAAAAACCTCAGAATGAATTCTGTTGCACGGATGTCCCTGAAATTGAAAATCCTGTCCTCTACTTCATCCATATGCTTGACTGTTCAGATATTAGGCTTTCTAAATGAAGAAGGTGGGGGGCACAGGGGTCAATCTTTATTAACATCTTTTTCCGGAATAAATATGATCCTATCAACTGGAGTTCCCTTTGTTCTCACCAGCATGGAGGACAACCACCTTGGCAATGAAGGTGTGCATTTTCTCGCAGCAGGACTCAAGAGAAATTCAAGTTTGAAAGTACTGAAGTAAGGAACCTGTAAGCAGAAGGCCTGTGGTAATGGGGTGGGGTTCCTGATCTGAGGAAGGGGTTCTTGGCAGCTTCCTAGTCCTGGGCGTGTGCACCGAAACAACTCATGTTGGTCTGGTTGGCTTCGGATTCTGGTGTAGGCTGTGTGACTGGGAGGTGGCCCCAGGAACCTCTGGTGGGCGGGGGGGGGGGGTATGAAGGGGTATGTCCAGTCAAGAGTGCTTATTACCTCAGTTGTCCCTCCTGGGGTGCCATGGGGCTGAGGTGGAACACACCTGGCCATTCACCCAACCAGTGGCTCAGGAAGTGGGATCATTTGCCCACCAAGTACCTGTCATGTGGGAATTCATTGATCTATGCACGCATTCCTCTATCTGTGCGTCCATGCAAGGTATGTTTCTGGTGCCCTCACTCTGTGCCAGGCACTGTTTGGGACACCTAGGGTGGCAAGCTCCAAAGGACAGAGCAGGCCCCCACCACCCAGCTCTCTTATTCTGCATGGAAGACAAATCACAAGCCAGAAAGCAAAGAAGATCATTCCTGGTTCAAGAGGAGGTGTGACATGGAGAGGGCAGGGCTGCTGCTGGTTCATCAGAGCCTCTCTGAGAGGTGGCATTTGGATGGCAACCCAGTGGACAGGAAGAGGCCGCCATGCTGAGGCCTTAGGGAGCACATCTGGGCAAAGGGCCTGTGGTGATTTGAGAACACAATGTGCCCTGCTGTTGGAATGACACAGAGCTTCAGGGCCCCAGGAATGACTTGGGGTTCTATTCTAAGGGCAGGGAGGCCTTCAGAGGGTTCTCATCAGGGCAGCTGTGTGCTCTGACTTACAGCACAGGAATCATTCTTGTCTCTTTGTGTGGACAGAATGGAGAAAGGGAAAGGAGACAGGGATACCAGGCTGGAGCCCCATTAGCTGTCCAGATGGGAGAGGAGGAAGCTTGGACTAGACTCTTTAGCAGAGAGGCCTGGCCAAAGGGACAGGAACTCATGGCCCTTCAGGTACAAGAGCTGGAGAGCCGGATGGCATCAGGGCTGGGGATGGTGCACTAAGGCCTCTGGCCAGGGACCTGTGGGACAGGAGAGAGCAGCAGATGTAGCAGGAGCCCACCTTGTGGCCATCACAGGCTATGTCTGTGCTCTGAGGGGAACACCAGAGGCACCACGAATGGCTCCTCTGGCCAGGAGAAGGTGGCATCTGCTCTGGAACATGTGGCCCGAGGAACACACTTGCCTCCCCAGACAAGCAGACAGCTGTCTCTGAGCGCCTGTCAGCTCTGCCGCCATCCAGCCAGCCCCTTTGATGACATGTGTTTGTGCTGCTTTGCAGGGGCTGGGGAGTTGCCAGTGTTTGGGGAAAACACTTCCCCATGGCACTAGGGTGCAAATGGGCTGGAGGCTTGGGCACAACCAGGATTTGTGTGACAGGGTGCCAGCTTTGGACCCAGGGGTGCCTTCGGCAATACCTGGTCCACACCAGCCAGGTATGGGTGTAGCAAGCTTGTCCTCCCTCACGGCCACAACTTACCCACTCAACCCCAGCAGATGCCAGGCAGTGGGGGGTGGGATTGTCACACACTACCTGGTCGCCAGCCTAATTATTCAGCATCCTAAGCAATATTATCCCCCAGTTTCCTCATAAAAACCGAGCTGCTGAAATATTGTTAAATGGAGAAAGAGAGATCCCACTTCTTTCCTTCCCTAGCACCTTTCTCTGCCAAGTGTTGGTTAGAGCCCAGGCCTGATGGCCAGAAAGCCTGGATTTAGACCCTAGCTCTGTGTTACAGCTGTTTCTCCCTGGACACATGCCTCAGTTGCCTTGAGTGTCAGTGGGGGTGACTGGTGCTTCCTTATGCGGTTGGGATGGTCACTGATGTGGGTATCAAGTTGGCACAGCAAAGGCCTGGCACATACTGGCTAGAGTTCATAGCATTGCCTTAGGGGCAGTGTGAAGGAGGCACCTATGCTGTGCAGGCAAGGAAGGTGGAATGGACGGTACTGGAAGGCAAAACTATAAGCAAAAAGGCAGCACAGGAAATCCAGGGCTCCTCCCCTGCCCTCTCTGATGTAGCAACCTCTCCCCCCATTGCTAGCCTCCCGCAGTCTCTCATCGGTGGCTCAGTGTACCCCAAGACCCTGCTGTGGAAGTGTGACTGTTAGCTGTTGTTTCCTCCCAATCAGCTACTGTGCTGCATGCTTTAGTGATGCCATTCTTTGCTCAAGTCTTACCTGCCACGTGCAGAGTACCCTTCTAGGCCCTTTTTAGGATATTGAAGTAAATTTGCTTCAGATCAAAAAGGAAGTGCTGTAGGTTGGATTTGAACCCTGGCACTAAAGTATTGGTACTTAACCAAGGGCTTTTTGATTGGATTGGTTCCTTTGGTGAGTGGAAGAGAGGGAGGCATTCATTGAGCCTCAAGCAAGAGAGAATCATCTCCAAGGGGAGGTGGGCTCCAGGAAGGCTCCTGTGATGCACAGGCTAGGGGGAGATCCAGCATCGCTGAAGCTCTTCTTCTTGCTCTTCTCCAGGCTTTCCAACAACAGTGTCACCTTTGAGGGCGCAGAAGCCCTCCTACAGGCCCTTGAAGGCAACACCACCATCCTGGAAGTTTGGTAAGGTCCCCGGGAAAATGCACACCCTTTTCGGAGCCTGTTTCCTAGCAGTACAATTGCACAAAGGAGAAAGGAACAGCAGTATTTTTAAGCTTCTTTCTGGCTCTGACATTTGGTGTCATTCTGCTTGTGATAGATCCAGTTCTCCTGCTGGGAGAGAAGTCTTCACATCTCTAAGTGGGGACCAGTGCTTTCATTTTAAAATCAGAAGTCTTTACTCTGAAACTGCTAAACTCGCTGCTACTCCACTGGGCACTACACCCCCTTGCACAGGCTGGAGATGTTGTGTGCCACCCTTTGCAGTTCTTCACTCTGGAGGTGACATGGCCAGGGATGTACCAGGGACTGTACCATGGTTTATCCATGTCTCTAATCATTGAAAGCCACAAACCTTTACAGGTTGGCAAGAAACAGCTTCAAAGATTAGCTGTGCACAGTGGCACATACATACAATCCCAGCATTTAAGAGACTGAGGCAGGAGGATCACTGTGAGTTTGGGGCCAGCCTGGGCTAGCATAATGAGTTCAGGGCCACCCTGTGTGTGTGTGTTGGGGGGGGGGATGGAAGGAGGGAGGGGAGTAGAGGAGAGGAGAGGAGAGGAGAGGAAAGTGACAGAGAGAGAGAGACAGAGACAGAGACAGAGAGACAGAGAGAGACAGAGACAGAGAGAGACAGAGACAGAGACAGAGATTGATCTTAGTTTCTAAGAATCTTTCACCCAAGTAGTAAGCAGAATGTCTGCCTGGCCTGACTCCTCCAGAGCAGGTGCCACTGTCTATGTTTCAGGCACTGAACTAGAAGCTGATATTTAAAAATTAGGCAAATTTCCATAAAGATTTATATTTTAGGATTTTCTCAAAAAAGCCAATACTCATGGGACCCCATGTACGATGCCAGTTGTCAGCCAGAGGAGGAAAAGAGCCCCCTCCTAAGGTGGACATGCCTGTTCCTGCTGGCTGCATGACCACCAGGTCTGGCGACTTAGCCCTGGTACCCTGGCTCCTCTCCTGTGTTTTGCCTGCCTATCCCTTGTAGCTCATGGACTCTAACTATGCAGACCTTGTCCCTCCCTCAGAGGAGCACATCAAAACAGCAGGAAGTGTCAATCTCAAATGGTGAAGTTAGAAGCAAGAACGTTTAAACTCTACCCTGGGCTGAGGTGGTTTTGCTTTCGGTGTTGTTGCATAACCCCATAGGCTCTGAGGACTTCAGGTCCTAGACGCCAGGGTGTTTTTTTTAAACCATTGCACAGCCCTAAGAAATGTCACATTTTGTTTTCAGGGAGTAAGGTGGCAACAGGTCAGTATTTTAAGGGTTCTGATGTTCCTCGTGGCCTGCCCGCAGAGCTGGGGAGGGCGTCAGCACTTGATGGCTGCATTCTTGACAGATCAGGTTGTTGCCTGAAAAAGAGTGACCAGCCCTGGGGAGCGTGTGGCCAGCTGGGCCCAGGGCTGCAGACTCTTCTGCAGGGCCAGGAGCCTTGCTCACCACACGGAGTGATTCATAAGCTGCCCCGGGTGACAGAGAGGAACACAAGCCCGGAGGGTGGGCCCTTCCCCCGCGTGGGCTTGCAGGGTGCAGCTTCCCTGTGACAGCCCTGCTCTCATTTTGCCCCTGCTCAAGCCTCTCTCCCCTTCGTCCTCCAGGCTCCGAGGCAATGCTTTCTCCCCAGAGGAAATCGAGAAGCTCAGCCACAGGGACGCCAGACTCCTGCTGTGAGGTTTCTGGGTCGGTGCTCATCTGCTTGTGAGCAAGCCTGGGTTTGGACCCTGGAAGCTGGATTATGCCCGATGCCACCTGTCCTGTGCAGGGCTGAATTCATCTGCTGGGAGCAGCACAAGACACCTTACTCCACCAGAGAAGTTGCCTCTGCATCCCAAGAACACTTCCTAACTCACTTCCACTGCCGTTCTTCTGGAGACTCCCCACAGGAGACCCTGATGGGGGCCGCCCTCTCCTCCACACTGTGGGGTGGTTGCCATTGGGCCCTCCAGGCTTCTAGGGGTGGAGGGGAGAATGTCTATTGGCCTAGAGGTCTGGCTCCAGGTGAAAGACAGTCTCCTTATGAAGAGGAGGAGAACTCAGGAAGTAGCTCTCAGCCCCCTCTCAATTTTCTACCCAGGTCATTCCTGCTCTGGTACTTGCACTCATCCTGTGAGGGATGCAATGGGAGGCCAGCCAGGACACTTGTGCCAGGAAGGGCTGCGCCTCATCCTGCTCTCCTTCCTGCTGCTTAAGACATTGTCGGAAGGAGACAAAGGGCAGCCTTCTGTTCCCCAAAACACTAGATTTTTAAGAAAAATATGACCACACTCCAGCTGGGATCATATATGGATCTTTATTTCTAGTGAAATCAGTTATTCTTTAGCCAAGCTTTTGGAAATTGCTCCAGTCCAAATGCAGCTTTTTGAAATTAATCTGGGCCAGAATTTCAAATGGCCCCACTAGGTTTGGGGTTGATGTCTGTGAAATGAACTGCAACAACAGACTTCTGAAACGTGTCTGTGAGGGACAATTCCCTTTCATTTGTGCAGAATTCTTTAGGATATATAATTAGGGTTGAAAGTTTACAGGGCCCCCCCACCAAATCTTTTCTTCTAAAAACATGTCAAAGACTTTATTATATCAGCTGCTGTGCCAGCATTACTTAACATATTATTATATGTGAAAACTTGTTAATATTTGTAAGCTACTTTGTTTTATTTTCCTAGGCTGTTATTTTTATAGAAAACGTGACCATGAGCTTTCTGCTGTAAATGATCATGGAGGAGAAAACTATTGAGTTACCAGAGCTGTTTTCATTGTAACTAAACATTTTTAAGTCTTCCTAAAGCTTGTCAACTTTTAAAGCACAATGTTCTACCTGAAGGGCAGAAAATGATGTTTTTAACCAAGTAATTTATTGTTAAGGCAAAAGCGATTCTTATAAACAGGCTGGTAATCAAAACACATTTGGCTTTGGCTTGAAACGTGAGTTTTTAAACTCTGTAGCAGCCTTGTGGTACGCAGGCTGAAGAGCTGCAGCAAATGTAGAAAGGCCACTGGAACTCCCTCAGTGTTCTCCAGGAGTCTTTAACAGAAGATAGAGAAGATTTACATGTGATTATTGTCCACCACAAGCGGCTCCTGTGGAGGCCGTGCTGAAATACTTTTTAGCTGCATTTCAGGAGCCGTGGCTCAGGCAGCCACTGGCCATGCTGGAGCCTGCTCTCCTGAAAGGTTTTGTGTGTTTGACTTGCTGGATGTGTGGCATCCACCTGGGCTCCTGTGTGGGAGAGGCTCATGGGCACTGTATCTGGTGTGCTGCTCCACCTGGACCCTTGCTCGTGGTGGCTGAGCAGGGGGCAGGTGGGGGTGGGTTGGCCTTCACTGAGGAGTACACAGGAGTCTGCTTGCGTAGTGCTGAGTTGGGTTGTAAATGCACCTTCCTAGGTTCATACAGAAGTGATTTATTAACCAGTGGTGTTAGAGCAGGGAGTGGAAGAACAAGCCGATGTGGTCTCTGTCCATACAGCTCTTAGGTGAGGGCAGAGGGAAAGGCAGGCAGAAGGCAAGCATGCTGGAGGCTATACAAAAAGGTCCGTTGTAAGTACTAGGAAAGCAATTGTTGAACTTTGATCCTAAATGTCCCTGAAGGCCCTATGTGTTGAAGCCCTGGCATTAGCCTGAGGTATTTTCAGGAGGTAATGAAGCCCTTAAAAGGAGAGGTCTACTGGAAGGAAGGAAGTTAGGTCACTGAGGTACATCCAGAACAGAGACACTGGGACTCCTACCCCCCACCCCATTTTTGCTTCCCAGCGGTCATGAGGAGAGCTCCCAACATCATGTGCTGTGGGACCACGGGCTGAAATCTCTGCAAGAGTGTTTCTCCTTTTTTGCATTGTTTGTTTCAGGTATTCTGTAATAGTTATAGAAAGCTGACTTAATAGGAATAAGAAAACGTGCATAGCTGAAGATACTGTCTCTAGACTACTGAAGAGTTGATCTGAGGCAGGTTCTCTGAGGAGGTACCAGGGAGGCTGTATCCCCAGGATGGGAAGGGGGGAGCTTTTGCTAGGTGGGGAGGAGAGCATAACAGTCACAGAGTCAACTGTATATGACTCTGTCATGGGAAAGAGCTTGGTATGTGTGGCAGGTCAGATTATGGCTCCCAAAGCTATCTGGGCCTTAATCTCTGGGGCCTGGGAAGGCTACCTTACATGCAGGACTTTGCAGATGTGATTAATTTAGGGATATTGAGATGGGAGATGATCCTAGATTATCTTGAGGGCCCTCACTACAGTTACAAAGCCCTTATAAGAGAGGGGCAAAAGAAGGAGGACTGTGAGCACTGAAGCAGGAGGCCATGCTACTGGCTTTGGAATGGGGGAGGGGGCCAGGAGCCAAGGGACACAGCTCTAGAAGCTGGAAAAGACAGGGAAACAGTCTTCCCTAGAGCCTGTGAGGAAGCACTGTCCTTCTGGCTTTGGTGCAATCCCCTTTGGACAATTATTTGTGTCCCTTTTATGGTAGTTCGCTATAGCGGTCATAGGAAATTAAGGTGGTATGTATTCAACAAGCTAAGTGGCTGTGAGTAAACCACAGAGGTAGGCAGGGCAGTTCTTCAGGGGCTCAGAAGACCACGTCAAGAGTGTGGTCTTGATCTTAGAAGGCTGGCAAGCCATCAGAGGGCTCTCAGCAGGGAATATGCGGCCTGGTTTACTGAAGTTCTCCTCGCTTCTGGGTGGAGTTGCTACTGGAGCGCAGGGGCGGGGGGGTGGGGGGGATGAGGAGAACAAAAGGGAAGGCTGCCTATGTGCTGTTGCAGGTGAAGGGCAGTGGGCCAGGCTCAGGTCCTGGCTGGATGGGAAAGGAGGAGGAGAATTCTACAGACATCCCAGATGTGGATGCCCAAGGACTTACAGAAGAACTGGGTGAGAAGGAAAGAGAAGAATCAAGCCAACTGTATTCCTGACTTGGTTATCCGTGGGCTGGGTCCAAAGGGTGAGAAACAAGTTTGGAAGGGAAAAGGTCTTCTTTTTCAGATGGCCAAATTTGAGACACCTAAGTGGAGATGTCAAGCTATTGTGGTGTTACCGTGGGTGATGGGGGTGTGGGTGGGTTCCTAGTTTCTTGTGTGTGAAGAGCAAAGAATTGGATGTGGCATGCAGTGGTTAAGTAAAAAGCAGCAAAGTTTTAATCAGTACACTCAGAGTCAGCAGGAAGAGCTGGCAGAAAAGAAAATGGCATGAGAGCTCGAGGGTGTTGTGCTTAAGAACTTCAAATGTTAGGCTCGGTCTAGGGCTCCTGCTATTGGGTCTTCTGGAACATGCCTGACAACATGATTGACAGGGTGCTGAGTCATGTTGGCTGTATTTATCACATATGTCCTTTCCCATAATTCACTCTGTTATAATTGTAATGTGTAAGATAGAGTTCATTTATTTATGACTTCAATGTGCTCCAAGTGAAGAAAAGTTACTGTAGGCAATGCAGGAAAATCTGGGATGCATGGCCTTTGCTTTGAGGTTTCAGAATATTCTAGTGCAGGTTCAGGGATCTTTGCTTTCTTATGTCTGCCTCTGAGTAGTAAGCCTAAGGACAAAGCTTGCGGGTAGGGTTGGCTCTGGGACACTGTCCAGTTCAGGCAAGTGGAGAGGAGTGGCTTTATAAGCTTAATTGTACTACCTGTTTCTGTGTGAGTCTGGGGCCCACATACGTCACTGCTAGAGATAATGGCCTGGGCTTTCTCAGCATCCAAATGCACGTGAGGACCTTGGGGCTGGATGATGTACTCAGGGAGAGATTATGGTAAAAGAAGGGGTGAGGGGAATTCTGACGTCATAGTGTATGATTACAGCAGAATTCAGAGTGGGAGTTTCATGACTTTCGTAAGTCTAATAAGACACCAGCAAAAGTACCCCGGGGCCTATGTGTGTAACCAGGGGCCAGGACTCCTGCTCAAGAGTCTCTCGATAGGGAGGCCCTGAAAAACCTGTGCTCCTGGGAAGTGGCTTACCAAGGAGCTTGCTGATTCATGGCTACGAGTATGTAATTTTTATGTGTAGAATAGCAAAGTGTTACAGCAGGAGAGTTTTCAAAATAGCCTCAGACTTTAATTGTATTCACTGTCATCCTGGAAGAAACAAATCCCCAGTGTCAATCCAATCTTTTCCATCCCTCTCATCTCCTCTATAGTCCTGAAACAAGATACTGAAACAAATATACCCCACAGAAATGTGAGCAGTGGCGTCACATCTCAAGGGCGCAGAGAAGAGCCTTGCTCCACTGTTGCACCAGTACGTCTCCAAGCCCTGCACGTCCCTCAATGGACTGGCCCAGCCCAGTGAGTGGAGCACATAGCAATCCTTGAAACATCCTGGAAGTCCCTCTTCATGGGGAAATCTGTAGCCTTAGGCCGTGGGGAGTGGAGACTGGTGAACAGCAGCAAGGTCCTGTACCACACTGGGACCTAGTTGAGCAACTTCTCCTTGAAGAGTAACAGTCTCAGAGACTATGGCCTTATAGATGTGAAAACCCACCTTTTTCGCTGGTGCTTTTCCAAGACAGCTCCTCTTTTTTTCCCCTTAAATTTAGTGCCAACCTAGCTCTACTTCATGAAGAAGTTGACACCAGTCCAATCCTCATCATTCACCCTTGTCACCTGCTCTGCTCCCACTTTCAAGAAACAGGGACTCCTTTAGGTCCTGTCCTTGCCTGGGCCACAGCAATGATCTTCCAGCACTGATCTCCCTGTCCTGGACTGTGGAGTGAGCCTACTGAAACACAAGCCAGATAAGCCACTGCTCTGACCTAAACCCTTTAGGACTTCCCATCTGGTGCAAAGTAAATGCCTAGGTCTTGTGCTGCTTAGACTGCTTTATATCCTCTCTGGTCTCAGTTTTGCAGATGACACCTACATTCTCTGCTCCAGCCACATCAGCTGCTTTACTATTACGCGAGAATCCCAAGCACTTTGCTGCTCTTGAATGTTTCATCTGCTTTATATCTTTTATGGCCTTTCCTCTAACCAGTGCCATGGCTTGCTTCTTCCTTCTCTTCAAGTCTTTCATTAAATGTCAAAAGAGAAATCCTTCCTGAACAACTTTATCTATGTCCAACGACAATTTTCGCCCCTAATATGCTTCATAGTGCCTTCTTGGTGTGCACAACCTGATCTACATTTCTTCCTTTCTTTCTGCTGTAGTTTGGATCAGAAGCATCCCTCAGGCCCCAACTATTTCATCTTGGTTGCCAGCCCAAGGTGCTATAAGGAGGTGGTAGAATCTTTAGATGGTGAAAGAAGTTAGGTGATTAGGATTGTGCCTTTCAGGGGCTATGGCAACTGCCCTGCTCAAGGCTGTCATAAGAGAAGCACCTGCCTCCACCATGAGCTCTCACCATGATACACTGTGCTGCCATAGGCCACAGCAACAGGACTAAGGGACAGTGGACTGCAACCTTTGAAATTACAAGCCAAAACCCTTCTTATAAGTTGATTTTCTCAGGTATTTTGTGTAACTGAAAGCTAACTTACTTGCCCTAGAATATTGGCTTAGTCACTGCAGAGCCCTCAGTTTAAAAGGAGCTCAATGAGCACTTGTTAACCAAGTGAGAGTCCACTCTTCCTGAAGAGAGAAGAAAACTGAAGTTGGGGCAGATCGCAAGAATGGATCACCTTTCCTCTAACACTTAGTATCTCTTTCTCAAAGGAAAGGAGTTTTGCTGGATATGGGGCTGTCCCCAGTGCATCAGCTGCCCAACATGAGATGCCAAATGTAGTATAAAGGTCTTGATAAGCATTACAGCTTTTTTCTCTGTGTGTTTTAAAATCATACAAAGAAATTATCACCTAAAGTGTCTGCCTAGGCAGATGCAGGGGCTGGGATTCCATAGCAGCCCTACCCCTGGGGCTTGCAGAGACACTGATTGAGACTAGATATGGTGGCACACACCTATAATCCCAGTGCTTGGGAGGCTGAAAAACAGGAAGGATCACTACGAGTCTGATCTGTTTAGTGAGATCCTGGATCCTATAGGCTCTGTACTAAATACATTAAAAAAAAAAAAGAAGAAATTGTCACTGATAGTAGCACATAGTTCAAACAGTAGGGCATGGGTTTATAGTTCAACAGGATTAGTTTAAAGATGATTAAAATAATCCTTTTTTATTTTATCAAAAAGAGCTTTTAGATGGCCAGAGAAAAAGCCCTGAGACAGAATGTTCAGTTCCTCTGAGGGTTTCCCTCCCTGAGAGAAAAGCACATCTCCCTGCTGGGGGACTACTGAGTCCTCTTCTGTTGATCAGGACATCTTGTGGAGTTACTATGGAAAAGTCATTGGAATCCTATCTTGCCTGAGGGAGCCCTGGCCCAGGCAGTCCCGTGGCACAGAGCTGTTCTAAGTGCTCAGCTTTATAGGAACAACAGGAAAATGCCTGGAAACGCGGGAGGCTGGATGAAGAACAGGGAGTTGCCTCTCACTGAGAGGAGGATGACAATGGGAGAGGGGAACAGCAGGCTTTCACTCTGGGCTGTCTGTAGTAGAAATGTGGAGCAAGCAATCAAGTATGAAATAAACAGAATTTGGTGAGGCTGGGAGGAGGAGGTAGCCTATGGAAGATACTGGGAAGGAAGATAGGCTGGGACATAATCCAGAACCAAGTCAATGGGCACTGAGGTTGTGTTGTGTTGCAGTCATAGGTTTCTAATAGGCTTCTGGGAACTTGGCGCTACCCTATTCCTTCCATTCTATGCCATGCCATGGCTTTTTTGTTGGGATCCTGTGTAATGAGGCAGTAAGATACTTTGAGTCACATTCTCTTGCTAAAGGTCCTTTGGAAAGTTCCATTGCTCTTGCATTGAAGGTCAGCCTGGCCCTGGCTCCCAGTTCCCTGCTTCACCTCACTGTGTGTGGCCTGCCTTTTTCAGATCCTTCAAGATCTATGTATTTTTCTATTCCCTTTGTCTGGAGGTCTCTCCCTAATCCCAGACTGTCAGCATCTTTCCTGTCTCTTAAAGGCAGCTTCCTCACCTGGCTTTCACTAAATGTCCCTGCCCTCTCATTTAGCAAGCTCATAGATGTTCTTCTGAGCTCATCCTGCCTGTAATTAGGAAAGCAATTATATAATTAGTTGTTTAAAATCAACCTGTCTTGCTAGAGGCATGGGTGGCATCCCCTTTGTCCATTGCTTGGTTTCTTAGTAGCTTTTCAGTACCTCAACTACCATTTGCAGGGCTGAGCCCAGGCCCCGGCTGGATCTGACAGGCTGAGGGGATGTGGGGAGGCAGAGGAGATCAGTGGGGGCTGGAGTCATCTGGAAAAAGCCCTGGGAGAGATGGGACTTTGGCTGGACTCCACATAAAGGGAGGGCTTAGAAAGCAGAGAGGATGAGTGTTTTGGTTGGAGAATTTGTTTAAAGAGGTAGCGCACTGGTTTGAAGTCAGGAGAACCTAGGGCTCAGATCTTCCCCTGGACCTTTAATCTCCCTTCTGTAAAAGGAGAGGCTGGGCAATGAAGCACTGGAGATCATGAGTAGCACTGTGGCGCTATCCTCCTGCCTCACACCTGACAGGGCTCTTCTGCCTGTGAGCCTGGATACACTGCTTCAGAACTGTCACCAACACACAGGTCATTGAGACAAACCTGTTTGTCTGGCTCAGCTTCCATCCCATCTCTTGGTGGAAAACACTGAGTCAGTGATCATACAGTGGGGGCACTGAGCAAGTTACCTGACCACTGTGGGTGGGGAAGAAAGCCCCATTGCAGCAGTTGGCAGGGACTGAAGCCATCATCTGGAAAGACAGGAAAGATGCTGGAGTCTCTCCTGTGGGAATCTCAAATGCTTGCTGGGGCCCAGAGTAAAAAGTAGCTCGGAGGGATAAAATAAGGGGGTTGGGGGGAGTGTGGCAAACTGGAGGAAGGAGGGTGCTTGCTTTGTTTAAAGTATTTAAAAAATCACCTCTGCTTCTTCCTCATTCTTAATGTATGGGCTAAGCAGAAGTATTCTTCAGGCTGATGTTTTCACCCGGATAGCCAGAGTGTGATCTCAGAGTCTGGCTCTGGTGAATCTCATTCTAGTGGGGAATGGGTTTCCCAGAAGGTTGCATGGTGGTGCAGGCCTGGTGATTCCTCTCAGATTTCCTTCCGGAGAATGCTCAGGCAGCCTGAGAAATGGGTCCAGGATGGACTAAAGGAAAACAAGCTCAACTGAAGCTAGGGTTTTCCGAAGATGTCCATTTAATTTTGTGATTCTGGCGAGGGAGAAGGGAGGCCTGGTTAGGGCTACTGTCAGTAATTACTCACGTGACTGCCTTTATGTACTCAGTGGTTTAAATTCCTCGGATTTTTAGAACCATGTCACTTTCCATTGGCTAAATTTAATTGTTATTAAACACACACACACACCCCTCCTTCCGCACTATTAATCACCGTTCCCCCCTAATTAGTACTTAAAATGTCAAAGGAGAAGGAATTAATTAACGAGACTATCCAGTGCAGGAAGGCATACTTCAAAGCTCTGGGGTTGAGTGTAAAAAGCATTGCCTTAAATATTTTGAGCGCTTTTGGGAATCAGAAGCCTCCTAACCTAATTGAAAGCTCCTTAACTAACCCCATATCCTGGCTGGTGGCCAGAGTTGCAGGGTTGAGTGAAGTAGTGCGCGGAAACACTTCACTACCCTTCGAAAACCTTCCTTTCAGACCGGGACAAGCAGCAATAGAGGCTTAGAAACAGCAGAGTTCCCAGGCCACTTCCGAGGGGAACAGCTTTAACCTCTACTGAAGGGCAGGCATTGCACAACCATCCTGGAAGACAGGTGGTACTATTGCAAGATCTCCACTTTACAGATGTGAAAATTGAGGCGCAGAGTGGCTGTGACTTTTCCTTCTCAAGCGGCAACTAATTGAGAGAGCAAAGAGTTCCATTTTAGGTGTGATTTTTAAGCTTTGCTCTTTCTTGAAATTCTGGAAAACTATTCCCAGCTCTCGTCTGGACTTCCCACCGCAGTTTTGACAGCTAAGGCAAGAGCCAGGACGCGCGCATGGAAGGCGGAGCTAGGAGAGTGAAGAGCCCCGCCCCGGCTCCAATAACAACCAATAATGATGCGTTTGTTCAGGCTTTGGTCCAATCAACCAGGGTTCCTCGTCCGTATTTGGCTCTTCCCGGTCCCGCCCCTCTGCTTTTCCCTTAGGCTCCACCGAGCTTGACGGAGCGGAAAGTCCCTTTAGCCGGCGCCGCGCCTACAGCTATTGGAGGAAGATCATAGAGAGACCCAATCAGAGTGCCCGCAGGAACGTAACTTGGAATATGATTGGTTATCTCGGCGGTTGGCTCCTCCGCCTCCGTTCCCTCCCTCTCCCTGGCGACTCGGAGGCGGGGCAGGTGGGGGCGGGCCCAGGTAGCAGGTTCGGCTGCGCGGGGGACCGCGCGTTGGAGGTAAATACTAGGGCGGTGGGTGTGGGGTGCCGGGCGGGCCCGGGACGCGAAGGGGAGGCATGTGGGGCAGCGACGCCTCACCGCCTGTGGTGGGTGAGTGACTCGGGGCCGAGCGGCCGGCGGCTGGACCCCCTTAGGTGCCCCTTAAGGCCCCTAGCTCCTCGAGCCGTCGCGGCGAGCGGCGGGCCTGGGCGCGGGCCCGTTAGTTGCCCCGGACCGCCTGAGCCAGCCGGGATCGCGGGGTGCTGCGCCCGCGACGTGCGTCAGCTCGGCCTCGCCATCCCGGATCTTTCCCGCGAGGTCTCCGGAGTCCGTTGGAGCGTGGTGGCCGCCGCTGGGACCCGGGAGAGCGGGGCTTGGTGGGAGCAGCGCAGGAGTCAGTCTCCATCCTTGCCGCCTGCCATTTACAGATGGGGAAACTGAGGCACGGACTGCTGGCTGACTCCTGACGGCCCCCTGTTGGCATCGAGAGCCCCAGGTTGTAAGATCTCGTGTTGTTCCGTGCGACGTATGGATAGGTTAGGGTTAGTGTTTTGAGGGAATGTTTGTGGCGCCCATCCAGGAAGAGCAAGTCAGGGTTCTGGTCTTCTTAGTGGTGTGTTCTGCTTTTTCTTTCAGTTTCCCCCTGCCTAGGTTGAGGCAGGTTTTTACACAACTCAGAGTTCTTTAGTTGAAAGATGTGCCCGGCACACACAATCATTCATTTTTCCTTTCTGTTTTTCGTTTTATTATCTATTAACGATCCGTGGAGAAATTGAAGTCTTGGAGGGAGATCGTGTCTTGAATTTGATGCTCGGGGCGGGGTGGAGGGGTCAGCTACCCGGTGATTCGAGTACTTGGTAGCTTTTCTATTTCCCTCTTTGGCATTTGCATGTTTTAGGATGGTTGTCATCATCCTCGTGCCCTGCAGTCTCCAAATCCTCATTATCCCTTTCCCTCCCCACTTTTCCCTGGAAAATTGTATCCTTTGCTAAGCTAAAGAGTATTTATACCTTGCGTTTGAATTAGTGCTCGTTAGGGATCGGAATAAGATTGCTCATTTTGTCATCATAGGCTCCCAGAGAAAAACCCAGGCCTCGTGAGGGTTTTGATTCAAGTGTTGGCTTTCTGTACACCCCCTCACACCCCAAGTAGGTTGAATGGCCCTAAGAATTTAGCCTGCCATTCCCCACGGGGTAGTGGGTGGATTTGAAGTAGAACATTATTATTAAGAGAAAATGATTTGCTGGAAATTCTCACCGAAGTTCATGTACTCTGAATGTTGAT
This sequence comes from Capromys pilorides, assembly GCA_004027915.1. NCBI lineage: Eukaryota > Metazoa > Chordata > Mammalia > Rodentia > Capromyidae > Capromys > Capromys pilorides. Next base: position 47,569 of record PVKN010000878.1, read on the forward strand.
AATACCCAGAACATTCTCAGATGTTCTACTGCAACATTTTAATGTATTCTTGAGAAGAACGCTTGCTTCGGGTGGTAACTTTTTTGAGGAGCTTGTAAGGCCGGGCCACCTGTTATATAAAGCAACCAACATTGAGCAGCAATGATTTCTATGATCTGGCGTGCCAAAACTGTGGTTCCATTTGATTTAAGGAAGTCTTTAATAAAGAACAGAAGAGTAATAATCCTAGTTATCAGGTTATTTTAATTTGTTCCTGACTTTCATACAGTGATCTTAAATTCATCAGTTTTTTTTTTTTTTACATCGTGCATGCAACATTTTCAAGTGTCAACATGGCATGTTTTCTAGGAATCTGCATTCAAATGAGTCTTAAAACAACTTGGTTTCATAATTGTGAAATTTTTCTGGATCAGCAGTGAAGTAATGTGAACACTGGTCATTTGTCCAGAGCTTAGTGATATTTTAGGCAAAAGTCATTAAATATTCTCAACTACTAAATCTTTCTTTTTTAATCTGGAGAGAGCTTGTGGAAGGATGGTGATAAAATGACATTTTGATTTCCACGACCATTTAGTTAACTAAGTTTCTGTTCTGGGCCCTGGAAGCACAAAGAAGTGAGAATTGGGGAATTCACAGTTTGGGTGTGCACTGGCTGAGTTTAAATCTAGGGAAAGAGAGAGGGAGAGCAGTGTTCCTTATCCTTCTGACGTGAACATGCAACTTCAAGAGCACTTTTTAAAAATAAAAGCATATGAATCCCATTTGTTCTAGGGACTGTGTACTTGTGAGGAATATTAAAGCCAAGCCAGTCTGTTTTCTGGTTTTGGAATCTTTATATTTCTGTTTAGCTGTATAAGAATATAACAACTTGTTCTTTTACTGAGAGATGTTCTTTCTTAAAATGGTAATCATTGTAGCTATCTAGAAGCTTTTGGAATAAGTCTCACATGTCTTCTTTCTTGAGTGTTCCTGCTGACCTTCCTACCTCTTTGCCATGTATAATTTGGGGCAGTACTTTAGTATGGTGATTTTTATTCTGATTGAGGTAGCTTCCAGTGGTTTTTAGAACAAGCAGGATATCTCAGGAGATGCCAGCAGTTCTTGAATTACATCTGTCTGTTAGGTTCTTATGAATGATATCACTGCACTAGGAGCATCAAAGGGATACTGTATCTCCCGGATAAGTTACCCGTTGTCCACTTTATGTATCTAATGATCATTTGTACTACATGTAATTTGGTAATTCTGATCTTTATTATTTTTTGTAAGACTTATTTCTTGATCATCTTTCCATTTCATTCATAGGAAATTGATCAATTTGTGCTCTTAAACCTCATCTTGTTTTAATGGTTCTATTGTAATGCAGTTAAATCTCCTTTTCATTTGAATGCAGACCATCAGTAAGCTCAGATAACCAGATATGATTTCAGACCTATGTGATACTGAATTGTTCTCTCCTCTTTAGTATCCTCAAATGAAAGCCCTTCTATTCAGCATGCTTTTTTCCCCTGGTACCAGGGATCGAACTGTGGCCCTTGCGCTTGTGAGGCAGGAGCTTCTACCACTGAGCTAAATCCCTGGCCCCAGCATACTTTTTTAAAAAATGTATTTGGTTGTTACAGGGTCTCACTATGCAACTTGGACTCGTAGTGATTCTCCTGTATTCAGCCTCCCCAACGCTGGGATTATAGGTGTATACCTCTAAACCCAGACTCTGTGGCTGGCTCAGCCCGCCCTTGGAGGCGGAGGTGGCATGGCATGTGCTGCAGGGATCCAACCATTGTCCTTGCTCTTGCCTAAACTTGCCTAAGCAGGTGCTTTAGTTTGCTGATCTATCTCACTGGTCCCCCTAGCATGCTTTTTAATGCTTAAATATTTCAACTCTGGTATCTTCATTCAGTATTTAATAGTAATTATTAGGATACTCATAATCACTCACTTATCCAGCCTGAAATAAGATAGTATTTAGATGAGTCATTTGTGACATACTCACCCTCAAAGTGACTCTACCTGCAAAGTAATAAGGGAATACAAGTAGCCATTGCTCCCTTCACTCTGCCCCTCCCCCACCACAGTATCCTGGTTTTGAATTTGACTGTGTTTCTTGTTTCTAGGGTTGGCCTGCTGCACTGGTGACCTTTGTTAAAGGGTGAGATGGGATGATTTCTTGAAGGCAGTTATCTGATCTTAGAGCTTCTGTATTTCTCACTAACACTGAACCCAGTGCATCAAAATACTAAACCCTATAAGCTAGCCTTCCTAACTGGTAAGAACTCAGTTACAATGTTCTTTACATTTTTGTACTTTACACTGGGCCAGCTTCACTGCTTTATCATCTTTAACTGTTGTGGATAGTACTCTGAAAGAATATATTATTGCCAGTCGTGGTGGTGCACTCCTGTAATCCCAGCACTTGGGAGGCTGAGGTGGCAAGACTGCCATGAGTTCAAGGCTAGCCTGGGCTGCATAGTGAGTTCTTGGTGAGCCTGCCCTATAAAGTGAGACCCTGTGTTTCTCTCTCTCTCTCTCTCACACACACACACACACACACACACACACACACACACAATGTTGACATTGTATTCATTCATTATATTCAGTGGAAAAAAATATATATCATGATATTTCTGTTGTAATACTGATATTTGAGAATATTAACCATTAAATTTATCTTCATGTGTATCTCTAGACTAGAGCCATAAAGTTCCCATGCAGCGTTCTCCAAGAGTTGCAAAAAGGATAATTAATTTTTAATACCATAGTTTCAGACCTGTTCTTAATGTGCTCTTTCTAAAAGAAGAAAGACCACATGCTTTTTAGTTTTGGACAATGCTTTTTAAATATTTTATAACTTGCTTTCACTGTTCTAGTTCTCTAAAATGACCTGTCCTATGCACTCTAAGGTCATTCTTGGGTGTTCTCTTGGAAGGTAGCAAAAAGTTACCACATTTTGTGTAGTTCATGACTGAAAAACAATACTTGAAAACTACTAATTATTGCCATCTACCTTTTTATAAATCAGCTAGTTATATCAGTTTCACTGTGGGTTGTTGCCCTTAAGTATGCTGCAAAAAGTAATTTTATAATCAGATTCTTTAGAACATGGTGTCCTAGTACATTACATATAACTTAATTTTGTCTTGATAATATTTTAGTTCTCTTATAGTTTTTATTTTAAAATGTGACATGAATTGTTATGCTAGAGAACCAATAGAGTAGGAATTATTAGCATATTAGTAATTACTAAGATTCAGAGAAGATTCGCGTTTTATTTTGAAGGTAACGGTATACAGAAATTTACAAAAGGAATTTCTTTTGCAAATAAAATTGCTGTATTCTTTAAAATTTGTTTTTCACCAAAAATAATAATACATTTTATTTATTTTTGGTACTAGGAATTGAACTCAGGATCTTGAGCTTGCCAGGCAGGTGCTCTACCGCTGAGCTGTATTGCTGGCCCTATAGTACATTTTAAGAAGAACTAAGATGTTCTTGGCTCTTGGTCACTGTTTTGGATGTTACTCTTTGACTACTTGAGTCTTTTGGAAGTAACCAAACTAGTATCTGTACATTATGATCAATGTACTATAATCCTAAACCTTCCGGAATTTATGTATTCCTCTTTAATGCTATATTGCTTTACTTTTTGTAAGTAAACATAACTTATCGTCTGGCTTCTCAGACCTGTTCAGAAGCAGTAGGTAGGAAAGCAGCGAGTCCGGCAAGAGCGTCAAATGTGTGTTACAGGAAACCACAGAAAACATCTGATTACAGGGCAGAACTGCAGACAGTAGATGCAGAGAAAGTAGGTGCATGCTCAGAAAGCGTGGCCAAAGGCTTTTGACAAAATAATCAAGAGCCTTCCATATTTAGAGTCACACATAATAATTTCTATTTCTAGTGATTATTCGGTGACCAAGAAAAAATAATATCCTCATTGAAAAGTGCTGGCATTTAAAAGCATTTTAGTAAAAAGCAAAAAAGCCCAACAATTCATTCTGGTGGGAGGACTGGAAGGCCTAGTGCCAAATGAAGGGCTTGGGCTTCGCTGGTTGTTTTGGCGCCTTTTAAGGGGCTTTGTTTATGTGGTGCCAAGAGGAGGTGGCCACAGGTGTATTATGTAAGTGGCAGGTATTAGTTGATTTTGTGCCAGCTGAAGTAGACAGTGCCCTCAAGTGGAATTAAAGCAAACACCTTATTAAAAAAAAAAAAAAAGACAGAATTGGCTTCCAGTACCTGTCTTGCTTGTGTCCTCACAAATTATGACACAGGTTCTTCAGCATTGCTGGTTTGAGGGGCACGAGACTCTTGCCCTGTTCTCGGTGCCCTGCGGGTCTCATTTTGTGTTGCAGAGGGTCAGACTTGTGAGAACTCTGCCCTAGTGGAGCACTTAACTACCAAGAGATGCTTTCTAAAGGAAATGCTACTGTGCGTATAAATTTGTCAGCTTTTTTGATCACTAAGTTAAATTACTAAACTTAAATTTGGTTCTCCAGTTTTAGAGGTGTTTATTCTTTGAGAATAACATGAATAAATATAATAGTGATATCATATCTTTACTTTTAGCCAGCTTAATGGAAATGGATACCTCATCTCAAATGATGATGAAATAAGTACTGTATTTAGAAACCAAACAGCCACATCTGTGTGACAAGAGAATACATATAAGCTACTATTTTTAGCAAAATAATTTGTTAAAATAATAAAGTACTCAATTTGAATGGTTGAAATTGTCTAGTTTTTAAACATCTATTAAAGCAGACTTGAGGATGGCTACTTCATTGTGAAGAGTTATTATTTTTGTAAAAATTTCAGAAGAAGAGGTGGCCAGATAGCTCAGTGGACTAAAGTGCCTGCTTAGGCAGGTGCAGGAACTGGGGTTCTATCCCTGGTGTGCTGTGCCAGCCTTGACCTGGGGCATGCTGAGATAGCGATTGAGATTAGGTGTGGTGGGTGGCATGCCTGTAATGCCAGCACTTGAGAGGCTGAAAACAGGAGGTTCACTATGAGCCTGATCTGTGTACATAAAAAAATTAAATGAAAATTTGAAGTAGAAAAGGAAATCTTATATAGTCCTTCATTGAATACAGTTAAAATAGTGCTTTCAAAACAGTTCATATTTGATACGAACTTCTACAGTTCAGTATCACCAAATTGAAGTTGTATTTCTTTGTTATATGATCTGAGTTTTGATGCTACAAAAATCTTTAATGAGATTATAATGTCTGATAGTTGTGATTTTGAGAAATTAAATGACAACTGTGATGAATATGGTTAGTATTTGCCTGGCTAAATGCAAAGTGTATGAAATTAAGGAAATGAAATTGAGGTAGAAGTAAAATGTTCCATTCCTAAAATAGATAATTGTGATTACAGTTTAAGAATATGATATGACATTTTTATTGACAAAAGCTGTTCAACTATTAATGTATAAATTTTAACTTAAACTGTGTTCAGAAGTGATGACACTTTTATTGAGAAGATTTATGTGCATTTTGCTCACATGTATCAGCTTATCCATTGGTTAGGCAGAATCCATTAAAATTGCTACTTTTGCTGGACATAGTAGGGCATGGCTATAATCCCAGCACTCAGGAGACTAAGGTAGGGAGGTTGTTAGGAAGGCCAACCTAGACTATAAAGTGAGAGCCTGTCTCGCACACACACAAAAAAGCTACTCGTAAGTTTAAAAATGTCAGAAAATATATATGAGGGTAACCGTTGAAATTTTGCTAGAATCTGGTTTTATAAATTTCAAGCCTTGGAAACAATCATTATTATATTCTCTTTCAAGGTACTTTCCAATTGGATTTCCTTAATTAAATGTTATAATTGAAGTTGTTACAAGTTATATACATTGTATATAATACCTAAAAGGGATATACAAGTTATCCTTTTTAGGTATTTTGGAAATATTTTATATGTGTGCATGTATTAGTCAACTGAAACTTTTAGAAGTCTTTAAATTTAATTTTTTTGGTTATGTAGAATGAAGTCTAAAGCTTATTTTTGCTTGTTTACCAGGCATTTTGATTTGCTGTCTTTTTACAGCATGGATACCAAATTATTAAAAACATACTTTGGGACTGCTGGTGAATTTCTCTTTTTCAATTTTATGACAAACTTCCTAGTGGTCCCTTTCTTGAGCTAATGTTCTGAAATTACTGTCATGATGAGTTCAGGCTTATGGAGCCAAGAAAAAGTGACTTCACCCTACTGGGAAGAGCGGAGTTTTTATATGCTTCTTCAAGAATGCAGTGTTACAGACAAACAGACACAGAAGCTCCTTAAAGTACCAAAGGGGAGCATAGGACAGTATATCCAAGACCGCTCTGTGGGGCACTCGAGGATTCCTTCCGCCAAAGGCAAGAAAAATCAGATTGGATTAAAAATCCTAGAGCAACCTCATGCAGTTCTGTTTGTTGAGGAAAAGGATGTTGTAGAAATAAACGAAAAATTCACAGAGCTGCTGTTGGCAATCACCAACTGCGAGGAGAGGCTCAGCTTGTTTAAAAACAGAAGCAGACTAAGTAAAGGCCTCCAGGTAGATGTAGGCTGCCCTGTGAAGGTGCAGCTGCGGTCTGGGGAAGAGAAGTTTCCAGGAGTTGTGCGCTTCCGAGGACCCTTGTTGGCTGAGAGGACGGTGTCGGGGATATTCTTTGGAGTAGAATTGCTGGTAAGTTTGTTGAATCATCTTAGTGGGCTGTGTGCATATGTGTGTATTTGTGTGTGCTTGTGTGCACCTATAACTTTTTCCTCTTTAAACCCGAAATAAGTTTTCCCAAAGTAATTTTTAATATTCATGGTCTTTGGGTTTTGCTGTTTATTTATGTACGTAGGGCTGGGCCGGGGCTGAAAGCCAGGATCTTGTGCATGCTATGAGTGTGTTCCACCACTGAGATGTGCCTCCAGCCCCAGGATTTACTTTTTAATGTTGAATTGCAATGATGCAATCAGTGTGCTTGGAAACTTAAAAACTGTCTTTTATAGTAGGAACATGCAAATAGATCACATAGTTACCACAGACTTTCGTATCCAAGAGAAATTAACATTGCTTATATTAAAAAGTGAGCAGTAATTATAATTGCCGTAGAAATTACTTATGATCTCTTGACACTATAGGTTTCTCACTTCTTTCATGTATTATTAAATGCTAACAATTTAGATACAAGATTTTTTATAAATAAGTTGCAGCAATTTAGACTTGCTTATAGTTGTCTCTGGTAACATATGTGAAATCAGCTTGGAAGTTGTTTGCATTGGAAAGAGACCCAAGAATTCTTACTCTGAATGTTTCCACACTTAACGTACTTTTCAAGAACTTAAAATATATTTTGACATTATTTTGACTAGAATTTCATACCTTATTTCCTCCTTGATATAATTCTATCAGCACTAAAGCAAATTGGAGGCTAAGTTGCTAGTTATGCCATTTACTAGCTGGACTTAACCAACCTGCTTATCTTCTTTAAATCTGTGCCCCTCCCTGAAGTGGTGATGAAAGTATGCAGCTGGTAGTGTTAGCTGGCTATCGATTTAGGATTTAGCACAGTGGCTGCGAGGTAGTAAGTGCTCGGTAACTGAGCTAACATTGCTGTTGCAGTAAATGATTCTTTTTATAACAAAAATAATGTTTGAATCTCAATGGAGAACCCAGCCCAGCTGTCATTATCTAATTATAATTTGAAATTATCAGGTAACTCATCAGATTGCAGCGTCAGACTCACCTTTTTCCTTGTATTTTAAGCATGATAATCCAGCAATAACTGCTAATCATTATACTTCATCCATGTGTTGCTTAGAATTTTTCAAACTAATTATCCTGAAATCCTTAGGCTAGATCATTATGGATAATTTTTCTGTATCCTTAAAAAAAATCTCTTAAAAACTAGGAAGAAGGCCGTGGCCAAGGCTTCACTGATGGCGTGTATCAAGGGAAGCAGCTTTTTCAGTGTGATGAAGACTGTGGCGTGTTCGTTGCGTTGGACAAGCTGGAGATCATAGAAGACGACGATAATGGACTGGAAAGTGATTACGCAGGCCCAGTGGACACCATGCACGTCGAACTCCCGCCTCTGGAGATAAACTCCAGAGTTTCCTTGAAGGTCGGAGAAACCATAGAATCTGGAACAGTGATATTCTGTGACGTTTTGCCAGGAAAAGAGAGTTTAGGATATTTTGTTGGTGTGGACATGGTAAGAAAAATTTGGATTATGTTTTCATTGTGAGTGTATTTGTTTTATGGTCAGTTTACATACTGATGGGTATTGAATATGTGGGGTATTTAAAATGGACTAATTTGGAGTATTTGATGAACATTTCCTAATTTATCTTTGGGAAAGCAATCGTGAAATGGTATAGGAATCCAGAGATGCAGTTGCATTTACTCCTATGCTAGCCGGCTAATGGCTGAAACAAAACAACAAGCAACTTTTTACCCGAAAAACTCTACCAAGCCCAAATACATGTCTATTTTTTATTTTGAAAATGTTTTTTGTAATATATATTTTTATTTTTGTAATATTATATAAAATTCTGTTGGCTGAACTAATTTTAGTGAATCATGTAAAAAATCATTTATAGAAAATACTTCAGGAGAGGAAAATTGTACTGCTTTTGAAGAATAGACAGTTGAAGTATTTTTATGAGATACCATTCATTGCGACTTTTTTTCTTATTGTGGTAAAATATGTACATAAGAAAGCATTTACCATTTTAACTTCTTAAATATATAGCTCAGTGGAATTAGGTGTATTCTTATTACACTATCACCATTTTCCATATCTAGAGCATTTTCATCCCTCTAAACTGAAACTTTGCACCTATTAAGTAAATTCTGCCCACTGTCCCCATACCCTGCTCACTGCCCTCCTAGAATTTGCCTGTGTTATGTGTCTCATAGACGTGGAACTTTGAGAGATTTGTCCTTTTGTTTCGGGCACTCCTTTTTAGTGTTACCTTATCATTGTACTTATTGATGAATACACTCCACATGACATGTTGAATCATACCTGTGGCATTAGAAGAATAAGAAAAGTATCATAAATTTAAAATATAGGCAAAAATTTGTTAGGTATAAAGAAGGAGAGTCATGCAGAATTGTTAGATACTAGGATGAGTTAGGAGAGGATGTGAGTAATAGACTTTTGTACTCACAATGGCAGTGTTTTTAGTAATCATTTTTAGCTATTCAGGTATCATTTGAGTTTACTAGGAGCGTGAGGGTGTTCTGACATATGTGTCTATTACTTTGTGCTCAGAAATTTTATTTGATACTCATTAGTTGCACTAAATTAACATTTACCACACTCTTACTCTGTGAACTTAAAGCCAAAGTAAAAGAGGATAGCTGACAATAAAGAGCTCTTTTTAAAACTGATTTTCTCTAAGTTTTACTTTAGTGTTTTAGAGGAGAAATTATGGACTGAGTGCACGGAGTGTTGGAGAAGGAGGCCCACTGGTTATTGGGGCGTCTGCTCCGTTACCTCAAATTTGGCTTGGCCTCAAATTTGGCAGAAGCCAATTAGGGCTGACCTCCTTCATGGCAGCCTGGAGGCCATCTTGTTTGCCCAGGGCAGGCTGCTTCTGCCCTCATTTGGTCTGCTAGCTCCTCCCTTTGTCCTGGTCAGTCCTTAAGAGGGCTGTGTAGGCATCGCTTCCCAGAAGATGCCACTTTCTTCATGCGCTTTGATTTCCAGGGACATTTCAGGACCTTGTATACAATGGTCCGGAGAGGAGTTGTCTTTCTTGGCTGTCTATTAATGTAACTGCGTGAATGACATTGTGCTAGTCAGCACTACATTGAAATATCAGTGACTTAAATAGAAAAATCTATTTTGGAAGAAATTTTTATATACCCATAAATTGATAAAATAGGGCTTTGTTAAAGTGTAGAGAAAAGCATGTAGTAGTTTGAATTGTTTAACTGTTCAGTGACTATAAAGGTATATCATCTATTGGGCAGGTTTTTGGGTAAACTGATATATAAGTAATAAATCTTTCTGTGAAAACACTGTCTCTTTCACTGTTATTCCGTAGGCTAATATTTATCATGCAGTAAAGGATGAAAGACACTTCTTATTCCTTGTTTAGTTGTGACAAGGAATAACTTGATTATGCTTAGTTGTTATTTTTCTGAAAACAAAAAGCCTAATTAACATGGCAATTATTTCAAGATCTTTTTTTAGGCAAAACAGTTAAAGTTCATCATGAAATATTTTCAAGGATCCTTGTATGAAGCACGTATTTCTGTATTTATATTTTATTGAGTAGAATTTCAAAGTTCATCCTCTTATCTAATTTCTAGGATAACCCTATTGGCAACTGGGATGGAAAATTTGATGGAGTACAACTTTGTAGTTTTGCGAGTGTTGAAAGTACGATTCTCCTGCACATCAATGATATCATCCCAGGTATGTTTCTATATATGTTATGTATTTGTACAGAAGAGCTTCTGACGTATATTTTATTATGAAAATATAAATATGTGCTTCAAGATGCATGTTTTGAATTTGACTTATGTTAAATAATCGTTATTAAATTGAATATCCTTTTTTATCCACAAATGAAGATAGTGAAGCTCTTTATTTCTAGAAGTATGTGAGTGAGGAATGATGTTTATACTTTATCATCACCTGTTCATCTCTTAGTGGGGAGGACCCCGTTCTGATAATTAGAAGTTTCAGAAAATACAATAAACAGGTACTGTTAGAGTAAAAGTTTGAGTTTAAACCAGAAGCCTTTAAATAGCTGGTGGTCACCTTACCTAATTTAGTCTACTGTGGAGAGAACTCTTGTTGAAAATCCTTTTCTAGTTGTAGTGACATTATTCAATTTTCCGTTAAAAAATATCCAAAGCATCTTGGATTTTGCTCGTGCACGAAGCACCTAATGGCTGCGGTCTGGCAATGGCAGGATCCTAGTGACAGCACTGTGAACGGTGCCACCCCTGCTGTTAGTGGGAATCCCAGCCATAGGCTGGTGCATTAAAGCTCCAGAGGCAGGGCAGTAATGCTCGTTGCACCGACTGCACTTAGAGATAAAATGTCCGAAAGCCTGCAGGTAGGCTGCCGCCACGAATGTGCCAGAAACAGAATTAGATGACCTGTGCTCTTTTACATTCCTGATAATCTTATAAAGTAGGACTTAGTAATCACCAATTTTCTGATTTTAAAATGACAGCAAGAACAGTAACAACAACGAACAACTAGGGAGTCTAGTAAGGCTGAGAGTGCCGACGGTCAGTGTCGGTGGTGGACTCCGCGCTCAGTCCAGACCTGACCCCCAGGCTGTGCTCTGTTCCACAGTCTCTCCACCCCCTCCCTGCGTGTGTTCTTGCTGTGTGAAGACCTGCATAGAAAACCATACTTCTTGGTCTCACATCCTGTTTCCATGGAGATGTATTTTGTCTAATTCTATAAAAGCTGAATTTTTACTGTAGCAAGGATCAAAACAGAATAGACCAGCTAAATTGTTTAGTTTTCCTTCTGGCATTTTTCAATTGTTGCTCATTTTGACACAACACTTCAGTTTTCTAAAGGTCATTTCAGGTCCTCTGTTCCTGGGTAAAAATAAAAGGGGTCATAGTAGATGAACTTTTGGGTTGCAAAAATAAAAGGGGTCATGGTAGACGCACCTTGGGACTGCTTCACTGTGCCCTTCCTGTTTTCCTGTTGGTGAGGCGAGTCAGAGGTGTTTACAGAGTGAGGATCTGCTTTCTACTTGGCTTTTTGCTTTGCAGGAAGAGTACAATAATTTAGTAGGTGTGAAATTCAAGTGATAGCTTCGGTTTTACTTTTTGCTTTAAAATTGGTTTTTAATCTTACAAATTGAACTAGTGATTTCTTTGTTTCTCTTTGGAAACAAATGGTTTCTATTGAAGGGAAAGCGTGTGTGTGCTTCATATTTTGTTTAGTAATACTTAATTTACTTTTGCATTCCTGTTTATGGGATAACACAAATTATGATACTATGAGTTGAAATTGTTTTAAATATTAGAATAAATATTATTATTTAAAAAGCAGTGCTATAAACTGGGCATTCTGGTGTATGTGTGTAACCTTAGTATTCAGGAGACTGAGTACTGTGAAAGGTTGTTCGTTCAGATATTGTTAAATCCCTACTAAAGCTTCTTTTAGATGTTGGGGTTATGGTACAAAGCAGAACAGTGGCCCAGGGTGTGGTCTGATGAGGTGAGTGAAGGGCTGGGGAGGTAGCTCAGCAGGGTAAGTGTCTGCCTGGCAAGTGCAAGGTCCTGAGTTCAATCCCCAGTACCAAAAAAAGAAAGAAAAAAGAAAGGAAAAGAAAAAAAGAGATGTGAGAGCGAGTGGATTTTAGATGTAAGTTAAAAGTTGCTGGAAGTATTGTTGCACACCTATAATCGCAGCACTCTGGAGGCCCCAGACTGGCTTGAGACCAGCCTGGCCTATGTAGTGAGTTCAAGGTAGTGAGACTGTGTCTCAGAACCACAGAAATAAAGAACACCGAAAAGCTCAAACCGGGGCTGGCGAGATGGCTCAGTGGTCTAAAGCGCCCGCTTAGGCAAGCTTAGGCAAGCTTAGGCAACTGCAGTGACCGCAGTTCGATCCCCAGCACCACATGCTGAGCACCGTGCCCACCCCCAGGGCAGACTGAGCTGGCCATAATGATTTAAAAAAAAAAAAAAGCTCAAGCTAACTATTACTTGAGACAGTTGGGTGCTGGGCTTGTGGAACCCAACGTGACTCCTAGGTGGGAGTCTGTAGGGCTGTTTATCCATGTGGGAGAGGGCAGGAAGACAGGGCATGTGTGTCTGTGGAAGGGTGGTATGCAGAGTCCCGCTTTCGGTCGTGAACATATTAAGGCTGAGATGTCTATTAAGTAATTTCATTCGAATATTTAGTATTATAAGTGTGCTTTTCAAATTCTTGAAAAATGTAATAGTACAGAAACTTTTTATATTTAAATATGGACTATATTTACAAAAGGGTATAAAAATATATATCAAGAGTAATAGTGAATACTCAGGTAGCTTGCCATCCAGGATAAGAATAGAACATTATAGAAGGAAGCCAGGGTCTGCTCAGGTTTCCTGTTATATAAGATGATAAAATTTTCTTATCTAAGCCACTTGCAGTTGGAGTTACTGAAACATTCTCATTGTCACAGGATGGAAAGAGGAAAATGTTACTTTTTTTTTGAGACAGGCTATAGCATGAAGTGGTAGCAAAGATCAAGCCTAAGGGGATTTCCTAAGGCACTGTTAACAACGTGTGATCCTTGAACCTGCAGCATCAGAGGGACCCAGGAGATTGTTGAGGAAGCAAAACCCAGTGCCCTGCCCTAGAGAAACTAGAGCAGGTTTTCTGGGAGTGGGACTGGGAATCCTGCTATGCCTCAGTTTTCTTTTCTGTCAACAATGTGAGAACCATGAGACTGGGTGTGAAAATGGTTGGGAGGGGGACAATGAAAGGACAAGGGAAAGTGAAGAGATGTAAGATGTGTGAGTTTACCTAGGCCCACTTCCCACAAGGAGTGCATTCGTTATGTGCAACAAACATTTAGTAGTAAACATAAAAATGAAAAGTGCTGTGAGGGCTGGGGAGATAGCTCAGCGGTCTAAGTGCCTCCCTGGCAAGCACAAGGACCTGAGTTTGATCCCTAGTACCACATGCTGTGCCAGTCCCAGAACCAAGTGCTGTGGCCCATGCCTGTAATCCTAGGCCTGGGAAGGCTGAGACAGGAGGATCACTACGAGTCCATTCTGTGCAGTGAGACCCTGTACCAAGTGAATAAATAAAAAAATTAAAAAGAAAAGCATTGTGAAATTAAAAAAAAAAACAGGAAAGAACATTTTAAATATGTTAGAAACTACAGATGTATCTTTCCAATTGTGATATCCCTCTAGGGCTAAACACTAGTTTGATTTTTTTTTTTTTTTGCATTAGGAATTTCCTTTATAGTTTTACCACGTCTTTATGCCTAAATAATGTATTGTTTAGGTTAGCTTACTTTTGAACATAATATAAATAAAAACACAGTGGTTGATCTTTAATTACTTGCATCACTTACTTAAAATGAATTTTGAGATCCTTTTCTGTGGATAGGAGGACTGATAGTTTATTCAGTGTCTCTGCTTCACAGTGGGCTTCAT